>JAFJTR010000080.1:0-135264 GCA_022559985.1 Parastagonospora avenae f. sp. tritici 18332-5
GCAGCTGATCTTGGTGTGTCTGGTGGTGTAGTATGTAAGTTGACCTGTAAACATTGACGTGCGAGGCTGCAGCTGATCTTGGTGTGTCTGGTGGTGTAGGAGGTAAGTTGGCCTGCGAACATTGACGTGCGAGGCTGCAGCTGATCTTGGTGTGTCTGGTGGTGTAGCTTGTAAGTTGACCTGCGAACGTGGATGCACGAGACGGCTGCTAACCTTGGCGTGTCCCCTGCTTCAGTTAGTAAGTCTCTCTCGGTGCTCCGCTCACAGCTGGTGTAAATCACAGTAACCTTTGCATAGCCGGACTGGTCATTCACTTTTGACAACAACTTCGCTAGAAGATTGCATGGGGTCTTACCTAAGCGTAGACTACAGGACCATTCTAGCACCTTTCACCCCTGCGCTTGTTGCAGTGTCTTGGTAGATCTGGTAACCAAGCAGCAGGATGCTCAAGCTCGCCTCTCTAAGATTCGCGTCGCCTCGAGAAGTTGTGTGCTCTGCAAATTACTCGTCCGGACCACTGAACGCTTTCACGATAACAAGGAGACTGACCTCTGCGTTGTTCGAGATGGCGCGGCACTACGACTCGGCCAGAAAGGTTCGCGTATACTGAGGCTTTGTTCTGACGTAAGTACAGACTACCCGTCCTTCAACAGAAATGATATCCCGATCGGCTTCTCGGCTCTACCTGAATCTGGAAGCGCTGCACGCTTCGTGCTCCTTCGAAGCTGGCTTAAATGGTGCGACACAACCCACCACGGTTGCAATCAACAGAATGCCAGATCCCAAGGGGCATCGCCAACTCGGCTGATCTACGTTGGGCATGCCGATCCAGAAGTTCTACGTCTCTATGCCCCCCAGGAAAATGAAGGTGTGAAGTATACTGCTTTGTCTCACCGCTGGGGCAACGATCCTCCTAAGAAGGAGGATCCTCGATACTGCACTACTGATGGCAACCTCAGTGCACGACTGAAAGGATTCAGCCTCTCTGAGCTACCAAAGACATTCCAAGATGCAGTTCGAGTGACCCGGGAGCTGGGCATTAGGTATCTTTGGATTGACTCGCTGTGCATCATCCAGTGGAACGCGGATGATTGGAAGCGTGAAGCGGGTCGTATGGAGGACGTCTTCGCCTCGGCCTATTGTACAATCGCCGCAACGTCGGCTATTGATTCAAACGCAGGGTTCCTCGCCCGAAACACAAGCACTGAGTACATGCATGTTCAAGACGCCGCAGGTAACCAAGTCTCTATCTGCACCCATATGGATGATTTCGAGAACGATGTGGAACAAGCCGGGCTTAACAAGCGAGCTTGGGTCATGCAGGAGAGGGTCTTGGCAAAACGGACTATCCACTTCAGCGCCAATCAGACCTACTGGGAGTGTGGAGAAGGAGTGCACTGCGAGAACCTTACGAAGATGCGGAGGTAAGAAGTCTACTTCATCCGGGTCAACATACGACTAACTAGACACCTGCACCTTCAGCTCACCTCGAAAGAGCTATTTCCTACTAGATCCAAGCTTTCCAGACCGTCTCTTGCAGTCAGGCAGAAGTCGTACTGTGGAATTTATCCACTTTCTATTCGAGGACTACTCAAGGCGAGACCTCACGGAACTTAAAGACAGACGGATTGCAGCATCTGGGTTAGAAGCCCGTATTGCCGGCACGCTACACTGTAAGAGCAAATATGGCATCTTCAAAACGCATCTTCACAGAAATCTCTTGTGGCAGGCGTGGGACAAAAAGCCGGTACGCATCGCATACGACAGGGGACAAGACGTACCATCGTGGTCATGGATGGCATGCAGCGGAGGCATTAAATTTATGGAGGTTGCAACTGGCTCCGTTAGCTGGGTTAACACTCTGGCTTTCGATGCCGAGCGTGACTCTGCTGCGTTGATCACTGATGTGGGACAGTTCCAGTACGTCACTCTGAAGAAGAACGGTGATCGTTACACACTCTCCAATCTCTTCGGAAGGCAAAAAGGGTGGGTCCGGTATGATGTTGAAGGTGTTGAGAGCAGTCGCAGAGACTGTTGTGTCGTGATTGGACGGACGGAGAAAACTGGAAAAAAAATTAGCAAGAAATACTACTACATACTGGTCGTTCTGCCAACAAGGGAAGATAGGGAGTATACAAGGATTGGAGTAGGAATGGTTCGAACTGGTTGTGTTAAAAGGTTAAGAGCTAGTGTGCGAATTATATAACTAACTGATGCAGCGATTGTTGAGTACACTCAAAACTAGCTAGCATGATTTAATTATGAGCATAAGCAGTGTGTATCCATTCTCCACGTGGTCACACGGGCTACAGTTCGATACTGCTTCATATCGTATGCTTGGTATCAAAGCGACAGTGGTCCTTCAACATCACGTAGCCCTGCTCCCATCCGAGCCGGTTTTCTGGTGTCCTAACTTAGAGAGCGCTTAGCTAATGCGCCACACAGCCACACAGCCACACAGCCACAGATCTAACTTTAGTGTCTGCAGCGATAGATTACCGCTAAGCTACTTTAAGGTCGATTTGCGGGGTCTCTTCATCGGGCACTTCCAGTAGGCAGACTTGGAATTAGCACAACAGCACAATAGCCTCTCGAGCTCGATCTCAGTACTCGGAATAGGATAATAATGTAACAAGCTGTAAGTTGATAGACTTTTAAGGAAGATGCATAAGCTTTCTCCGCACAAACTACCAGCCAAAGCTAGGTGGCCGCTTAACGCTCATATTAGACTGTTGTATTGCGCGGTAAGCAGAACGTATTTCTAGAAGCCTTCAGGCGCAAATGACCTTTGCAGCTCAAGGCTGCTATCCCGAGAGTCTGCATACCTCTAGCCTGTCGTTGCGTTTGTTGTGTTGGGTTGTGTCCGCGGCGTCCCGCCACGCAGGGTGTCCCGTTACGCAGGAACGGACGTTAGGATTTCAATTTTTTCATTGTTTTTATCTAGATTTTCCAGCCATCCAATTCCTTCTCGCTCCATGCCTTGGCCTTATGTTGGACAAGACCAATTCATAGTGATCGAGATCAAAAGGTCTAAACCGAAAATAGCAATGCTGAATGCTTGCAGCGATCTGAAATTCCACAGCCAGTATGAGAAAGCAACGCCAGTTCCATGTACCATTTATGCGTTCAGCCTCGAGGCACCAGATCAGTAGCCAATGAAATATTCATATGAGCCGTCACCAACTATTCCAGATACCTAAATAATCTGGACTATGCTTTCCATAGTTTGCAAAAGTCACGGCTGCTGGTGATGTAACCGTAATCGCATCGAAACGTTATCGCGACAAGAAAAATGAAGCCCAGTGTTTCGGTCATCTGCGGCCAGCATGTACATCATGTAAAAGGACTGCCGGGAGAGCCATCCTTGAATTCATGCGCCCGTTGAAGGAGAGATGCCTGCTTGGGGAAGGGTCTGAAAATGTACTGAAAGGGTATCGACAGGGTACTGAGGAAAGTACAGTGGACTGCATGATTAATCGAAGGGGTGCTTGTGTCGAAAAAGTCGATATGTTGGTCATCGTCGAAATTGACAATAAGATGGAGCGGCTTGGTAGGGAACTAGCCGAGCTGGAAGTTGTTTGGGTCGAAGGGGGGCAGAACGGCATTCGCATTAGCACCAACACGGAAAGCGCTCATGTCGGTAGCGACGAACATGTCGGTGTTGTTCGATAAGAGGGCCGAGGCGGCTATGTCGCTGTTGCTGGGTTCGACAGCAGAGGCTGTGGGATCTGCGACATTGTACTCGGACAGGATGCCCAAGATGTGACTGTAGAATCCAGTAGGGTCACGAGACTCATCCTCCGGGAGCGTGCTCTTTGGAATGGCGGCGAGAAATTCGTCGGATTCCTGTCGGAGAGCTTGAGCAGCAGGAGACTCTCTAGCGGTCTGGCGCCTATCCCTACGCTTGTTGCGTGCCGCGAACCTTATGGCTTGGGGGTTACATCCCAGAAAGGTTGGAGACGAATCGTCCTTGTTAAGCACGTAGCCAGTGGCATAGCCTCTCTTCTGACAGATCTCGATGATGTCTGCGACTGAGAGGGTCTGGCCTTTGAAGCCATAGCCGAGCGCTGCGGCTGACGAGGAGGTGGGGTCGCGTGAGAGTGTAGGCGCACCCTCACTGTTGTACTCGATGTTCCATCCACGGCCCTGGAGATACAACGTAGGCGGTAGAACGTTGAGCTCAGTGCACACGATGTCCAAGAACTGGTCAAGAGGAGCAATATCCTTGCCGACTTGATCACGGATAGCGGACCAGGCCTTTGTCATCAGGGTCCACAGAGGTTTGTCGGGTTCGTACTTCCACAGCTGACCGATATAAGACGAAATATTCTTCATCGGCCATATGTGGAAAAAGGGTATGGCTTTGAGCCAGGCTACAGCGAAGATTAGTCAAGGTCGCATGCAAAGCTGCGATGTCACTGTACATACAACGATAGCCTATGAACCCATTCAGTGCCTTCTTGAGCTTCTTCGGCGGCATGGTCGCAAGAGCGGCAATGGAAGGAGCGGCCTTGGTGTTGAAGAGCTGAGTGATGAGCACGTTCTTGGCAACTGGCTCTTGGACATTGTGCATGATGTGCACTATCTCGCCGGTCGTGTAGTTCTTGATGCGCTTCGCAAGCAGCTCGAGAGATTCGTTGTCGGACATTTTGAGTAGTTTGGTAGTTCTGTTAGTGGAGTGTTGAGGTTCTGTTCAGGTTTCTTTGTTGTAAAGTGATGGCAGCGTTGCTCAGTTGCAGGGTGCGCAAGAGTTGAACAAAGAGAGGCAAAAAAAATTGCGGTTGAGTAGAGGAGTGAGAGAGTGTGAGCTGAGACAAAGGTCGGGGGCGCAACTTAAATAAGTGGCGGGGCAACTGACAAACGGAGCGTCAGTGCATTCACCGTTGGTCACCACACCCAACTCACCTTCACCACAGGATGCGACAGGCAGATAGATACTATGTGTCAATGACTATTATTGTACCCCGTACATGCGACACATGTCAAGTGTTCGAAAGAAATGAGCACCCCAATCTATGACCCGACTCTCACCATGTTGTCTCGGAAACGTGAGACAGAAGGAGAGGGGGGGGGGGGGGGGGGGGGGGAGGAATTAAACCAACTACATGGACATGCCACAACCAAATTGGTAGCTCCAGGCCACAGATAAGCTCCAGTCGCGACTTGATCGGACAACCAGCTGGTAGTATCGCAAATAAGTCCGGACATGTAAGATCATGTATAGAAGGTCGCTAATCTCGTCCTGCTTGTAAACATCAGTGCCCCGCCATATGTAGAGATGATTCCTCTATTATCCTGAAAAAAAAACAGGAACATCATGCCTTGCAAGTGTCATCTTATAACATGCGTCGGAATGGTCGCAAAGGAGCGCGAGCTTGCTTATATGGTCGCTTGGTGCCTATTGCCCGTTCAAAGCTTCAAGTCTCAGATGAGGCATTACCGTCCAGTCCCGCGTTTGGCCTTTCCAGTCCGCTATTCTTCCGCCAGTGATGCGAACAACAACAACTCTGACCTCCTCGTCCTCTACATAGCATTTTGTACCACCGTCACCTTCTCCGATGTCGCCCTCGTTTCCGCGAGATGTCCTTTGGTTGCCTTCCATCCAGAGACCTCCTCCAACAGATGAGCCGTGATGGTCGCCAGCCTCGCGGCCGCCAAACGTATTATTCGCCAGGTGTTCGACCTTGTACCAACTCTCTTCTGCGGAGCCGGAGGGAACAAGTTCTGCTGTGCCATTGATGGTGGTGCTGATCCTACTGAGTGAGGCGGTATTAATACCCAGGAGAAGTTCAGCCAGTGAACCAGAGCGCGGGGCGGGATGAGTCGGAGAGGGCGAACGACCTGGCTGGCTCAGAGTGGGTGGGCGATGAGAAATCCAGTCATGTACCAGCAGCGAGACCAGGGGATTGGACTCGAGATTCAGCGTCTTGCGGGACGTGGGTGGGGTTGTCATGATGATTGTAGGTGATTGGGAGTATGGGGTGCTGGGGAGGTAGGTGTAGTTCATCAAAGAAACGTGTGGGACATTGTTTGAACATGTTGCAAGATGGAGCTAGAGAAGACGGTTAGACACAGAAGGAGAAGATGCCGATAAGGGTAATAGATGACAGGCTGAGGACAGTGCAGTAGGAGCGAGCAAAATTGCTGTAAGAAACGTGACCATGAAGCGTGTCAGGGTTGACGAAGGGTTATGCTAGAGATGACCAGATTGGCCTTGTTGCAAGTACTGGAGGCAGCTGTGAGAGAAGGGCAAGCAAAGACTTACGAATCGCGCGTTCTGTAGGCATGTCACTACTTCCTCTGGCAGGCCGTTGGGGGTGGTTGTTGTGCGGTGCTCTGTGGCCATGGCGGGCAGGGTGATCGGCCTTGTTCCAGGAATGTGTGTTTGCGGCGATGTAGCTGGGCAATGGAAAAGCCCTCGGACTTGTTTTGACGGAGCTCCGGCAACAGGTGATGGGAGACGGACAATATGGACAGTATCTGACTATGGATGAGGTAGCGAAGATGATGCAACAGCCGTCCGTGCAAACCCGGCGCGTGCATTTTAGGGCCGGACGGTGCATCCTAGAGCCTCTCCACACTGTGGACCGCAACTGACAGCTGCGCTTATGACGACAACCTTGGAACGACACCCACACCACACACCCAGCAGCAGCCCCCGCAATGGCCGCTCCTCCCGCCATTCCGCCCATGGAGAGCGCCGACAGCTTCAACCCCGACTTCACCGCCGTTTCCGCGCCCAACGGCGAGGGCGCCCTGTCATCGCCAGTCGAGGCACCCGCGCCCGCGCCCGTGCCGGCATCGCCTGAGCAGCGGACCGCATCGCAAGACACGCAGACGCAACACCGCGTCCACGATGTGCTGCACTCGGACGCGGGGGTCTCGACGCTGCTCAACCGCCTCAAAGCCAGCATCGCAAGTGCGAGGGTACGCAATGCTGTCGCGGCCCAATGCGCCCTGCTGACACGCGTCCACAGGACTTTGCCAGCTTCCTCAAGCGCCGCGGCGCGCTGGAAGAGGAACATGCCGGCAGTCTCAAGAAGCTGAGCCGCCTCACCATCGACGGGCTGCGCAAGCCCGAGTCCCGCCACGAGAGCTACTCAACGCAGTTCGAGCAGGTGCTGCACGCCAACGAGCGCATCGCCGACAATGGCACCCAGTTCGGCCTGGCCCTGCACGCCATGCACGAGAACCTGCTGCAGCTGGCCAACAAGATGGACACCAACCGCAAGACGTGGAAGCAGCAGGGCCTGGCCGCAGAGAACAAGGTCCAGGACGCCGAAAGGCTGGCGGAAAAGGCTAAGGTCAAGTACGACCAGCTCGCTGACGACCTCGACCGCGTCAAGACAGGCGACACGGGCGCCGGCAGGAAATTCGGCCTGAAGGGGCCCAAGTCAGCGGCACAGCACGAGGAGGACCTCCAGCGCAAGACGCAGGCCGCCGACCAGGACTATGCCAGCAAGGTGCAGACGGCGCAGGCCTTGCGTAAAGAGCTTGTCGCGTCGACGCGCCCGCAGGCTGTGGCTGCCCTCACCGACCTGGTCAAGGAGACAGACGCAGCATTGACCATGGAGATGCAGAAATACGGTATGCCCCTCTCCCTCCCCCTCCTGTCACGTTTCTCGACTAATCCCCGCAGCCTCCTTCAACGAGAAGCTCGTGGTCAACAACGGCCAGGTCATCACCCCACAGCCGCTCAAGGGCAGCAGTGCACAGGCCCCGCCCAGCATCAACCAGCTCATCTACCAAATCAACAACGAGAGGGATTTCGACGACTACATCCTGAAAAACGCCGCAAGGGCGCCACTGGCCAAGTCTGAAGTGCACTATGTCAAGCATCCCACACAGGCTCCTGCGCAATCGCATCCCACGCCGCCACCTGCCGCCAGCGGAGGCCGTCGTGCATCCTTGCAGATGCAAAGCCAACCGCCGCCCGCCTTCTCGCTGCCACAGCCAGATGGACATGCATCACTCGCTGCACACCCCGAGCCGACACCCCAGGCTGGCTATTCCAGCTACGCTCCGCCCTCACAACAACACATGCCGCCATCACAGGCACCTCAGCACAACAGCTCTGCATATTCCCCACCTGCGCACAATCCATACTCGCAACCGGACTATCCTCGAGGGCCTGCGGGTCAGGCAACCGCTCAGCAAAGCAGTGGTGTTCTGTACAACAATTCACAGCCCCCTCTAAATCCTGTTTTCGGCCTGACACTAGAGGAACTCTTCAGACGTGACGGCTCGCCGGTTCCCATGGTTGTCTACCAGTGCATACAGGCAGTCGATCTCTTTGGGCTGGAGGTCGAGGGAATCTACCGCATACCGGGCACATCTTCCCATATTCAGCAGATGAAAGCGCTGTTCGATAGTGGTACGTGTAGTGCAACAGTGGCTTGAGTCTGAGTTTGGCTAATTGTGTGCAGATGCCTCGCAGGTCGATTTTCGGAACCCGGAGGCCTTTCAACACGATGTAAACAGCGTTGCAGGATTGCTGAAACAGTTCTTCCGCGAACTGCCTGATCCCCTCCTTACAAGAGAGTTCTACAGCAAGTTCATCGACGCAGCGCGCATCGACGACGATACCATGCGGCGAGACTCAATGCACGCCTTAATCAATGCACTACCTGACCCAAACTACGCGACACTGCGTGCGACAGTTTTGCACATGCACCGTGTGCAGCAATCTTCTGAGGTGAATCGTATGAGCACGGCGAACTTGGGCATCTGCTGGGCGTAAGTTTCACTCATACATTTGCTTTGACGCAAAGTTACTAACAAGGTGTAGACCGTCCATAATGGGTCCACATAAAGGTAATAATATGGCCGATGCTGGTCTCCAAGCCCGTGTCATCATTACGATACTGGACAATGTCCTCCAGATATTTGACGAAGACTGATTCGTTTTCAATGCTCATTCTGTGCATCATGTCATCTACTTGATAGTATAATTCCATAATTTGTGGTAGTCCAAGGACTGAATCCCGACAAATGTCGACGAGACCGTCCGGTAGCATCAGTGGACGCACGAAGGTTCACTTAATATAGTTCGTCAACTATGTGCAATCTTACCAACACATGCTGTGTACAGCCGGCTGCGTGGCTCAGCATTCGTACATAATGTAGACTGCTCCTCAGCCACACTTCGCTAGCCGAACATTAAGTCTCATTATTGTTGACGATGACGCACTCATTGGGTTGCTTACGCGAGAAATGGTACTTCACTTAGCTCTCGCTTATTGCGATAGGATCGCAACTGAGTATCCACACCGTTGCGATAGCGCATCTTATGTCTGGGTTGTTAGACACCTATAATTGCCCTGCCTTTGCGTAATACCTCATACAACGCATGTATGCTTGAAATGTCTCCATGGGGCGCAAATTTAATCGCCAAGATGTGATGCAAGGGGCGCCTACACATTTCTTTATCTCGAATCACCCTCGCGCTTGTTATTGTTCTTTCGGATTGCCGGACACAGATGTGTCCCAAGGGGTTTCCACCGGATATGGCATTAGCCCTTGATTGTGCCCTGCGAATATATAAGGCGGCCTTGCGACGTGTTGAATAAATGGTAAACGTCCTGTGCCAACATCATGGAGCCTTATACGCCCAAAAACCACGAATTGGCAGTACGAAAGCTCGCCACTGAAGTTGCAGGCTTCCACGCAGCTCACACCCCCTTTCGAATTAATCATGGATCGACCAACTCCACACGCCGTCGCGACCCAAGTACTCCACAGTTACACATATCACATCTCAATCACATCTTGGCAATCGACACAGACTCCAAGATTGCGACTGTTGAGCCAAGTGTTCCGCTGGACCTCCTGGTGTCTGAAAGCTTACAGCTAGGCTTTATGCCCCTGGTTGTGATGGAATTTCCTGGGATCACCGTCGGAGGTGGATTCTCTTGTGCTAGCGGGGAGAGCACCGGCTGGAAAGAAGGACTTTTTGACTGTAGTATTGAAGAGATTGAGATGATATTGGGTAATGGCGATATTGTGCGAGCCACAAAGAATGGGAAAAATTCCGACCTGTTCGACGGTGCCAGGTGTACCCTTGGATCTATAGGGGTGATCACGTTGCTCAAAGTTCGTCTGACTGAAACCAAAGATGCGGTGCAATTGACGTACCACCATACTTCGAGTGTCAACGAGACTATCAATCGCCTGTCTAGTATGTGCGAGAAACGGAACGCAAGTTTTGACTTCATCGAAGCTATACAATATAGCATACAGCATGGAGTCATCATAACGGGACGGCATGTTTCCTACACATCTCCTGAAACTAGGGGCGTTCTACGTCAACGTTTTGATCGGGCAATCGATCCTTGGTTCTATATGCATGCTCGAGAGACTTTCGAGTCTTACACAGACATCATTCCGACACAAAGTTACCTTTTCCGGCATGATCGCGGGGCCTTCTGGAGTGGAGACGTGTTTTTTAATTACTACGGTTTGCCGAACAATCGATTTTTTCGATGGCTACTAAATCCTATCATGACGGCGCGTGCGATCTACAAAGCCATGTTGGCTGTAGATTCCGCCGACGGCGCTATCGTGCAGGATCTTTTGCTTCCAGTAGACACCTCTGAAGCCTTCATCCAATATGTCGATAAGGAACTGAATATCTGGCCATTGTGGATATGTCCGACTCTCAAGAAAGAGGGTGCCGAGAAAGTTGTGGGCTGGCCATTCTACAAAACGAACGACGAGGCCAACGCTGTGTCAAAGAAAAAGGGGGAGTTGACGTTGAACTTCGGAGTCTGGGGTCCTACTGATCCTGCACCCGCAGTGGTCCGCAAAACCAACAGAGATTTGGAGCAGAAACTCCGAGAGTTGCGCGGGATGAAAGTACCTTATGCTGCCAACTTCTACACCGAGGACGAGTTTTGGAGTCTCTATGACCGCCCTAAATACGATGACCTGCGGAAGAGATGGCATGCAGAGGCATTGCCAAGTATGTATGAGAAAGTGCGTAGGGTACAGACTCAAGACATCGGCAGAGAAGAAGAGACGAAAGAGCCCGAGGGACAGACTTGGAAGGAGGCTGTATTGACGACCTGGCCGCTAGGAGGTCTGTACCAAACCTATCACGTGCTTTTCCGATAGGTACCCATGTGGTACATACATACACCCGTGTAAAATCGAGCTTGGCTTCTTTGCTAGAGATCTTCAGAGAAATGAGCAAACACAGCAGGCGAGTGCCTCTTCGCATTGCAAAACATGCAAAGGTTCTCCCATCCATAACCTAACCAGTATGTGATGACATGGAGTTGAGAGAGCGACGGGAGCGATATTAGGGTGTAGCTCGATGTTCGGTTGAGTGGGGCGCTTCCCCATTCTCCACGGCGCTAAACTAGCTTGACAGGGAGAGCTGCACAAGCCACGCCTGTAGTGATGAGGGGAAGCTCCGTGGCTTCTCATTACACCAACCACGTCCACCTCTTCATCGACAACACCTCTTACCTTCACGTGTACTCTACCCAGCCCGCCCTCAAATCGACAATTTTCATTTGAATCGAAGCTCAATTTGGTCACCCTCTGCATCATCACCGCCACTATGCTCGCTCGCCGTGCCTGCGCGCGTACGCTCCATAGCCTCTCCGCCCCACAGGCTTCTGCACCCCATGCGCGTTACTTCTCTGCCGTTGCAGCTGCACAGGGGCCTCGGGCTCCTTCTCTCGGTGACATCACGCCAGACAGTGCTGCTAGCTTCAGCAAGAAACAGCAAGAGTTCCGCGAGGGCTTGGTCGCCGCACAGAAGCAAAGGGAACAACAGGAAAGTACGTATCCCAGCTCTCTACGGCTCTCGAGTGGTGCTTGATGCACTCTCTACACTGCGCCGCTCACCGCGCTAACGTCGAGAGCAGAAGAAGCCCGCGACCGCGAACACGAGACCGGCAAGAAGAAGAGTGGAGCCCTTACATCACTAATATACGGTACACCCGAAGGCCGAGAGCTCGACAAGGACATGGAGCGCAGCTTCTCGCAAGTCCTGGCTCGTGGCAAGTATGTCCATTCAATCGTCTTTCACGAGGTAAAGCCGGATAAGGTGGATGAGTATACAGAGCTGGTTGGCAACTGGTACCCAAAGATGGCCTCTCTCCCAGAGAACAAGGTACATCTTGTTGGTAGCTGGAGGACGGAGGTTGGCGATTGCAACACATTCGGTGAGTCTCCCTGCACCAAAGCAACACGTGTCCGTCATTGTACTTACGCTCTGGATAATCAGTACATATTTGGGAGTACCAGCGGTACGAGGGCTACCATCAGTCACTACACAACATACAAAGCCATGCCGAGTTTGCGGACTTCGATGGGAAGCTGAAGAAGCTGATCACCTCGAAGCACTCTTCTCTCATGCAGGAATTCTCCTTCTGGCCCACTACCTCACCCCGCCAGCTAGGCGGACTTTTTGAGCTTCGCTCGTACACCCTACACCCAGGAAACCTACTAGAATGGGAGACGCACTGGCGCAAGGGCTTGAAGGCTCGCCGAGAAGTTATGGAAGGGGTCGGTGCATGGTTTGTGCAGATTGGCGAACTGAACACGGTGCACCATCTGTGGCAGTTTGCGGATCTAGAACAACGCAAAATCCGCCGCGAACAGAGCTGGAGTGTAGAAGGTTGGGGTGAGACGGTTCACAAGACAGTGCCACTCATTCAGTCGATGAAAAGCAGGATCCTGACCCCTTGTCCATGGAGCCCAGTGGCTTAGGCGGATCGGTGGGACGGTAGGCTTTACTGAGCCTCTTTGCGAATGCGGTTGCAAGATGTCAGAAACTTCCAAGATCAAGTAGGTACAGGTGTGCGGCACCAAAAAGTCACTTCGCGCAACTGCAATAAGTAGGGCTCGAGAGCAAGCACGATACCACACACACCAGTCAAAATAATCTGTTAAGCGTTTTACAGCGCCCTGTATACCACAATGAAATGCTTTCCGAGTGCGGCATCAGATGGGAAATCCGATGGGAAAGAACTTGACAGACGTTGTTCCATGCTTTTGGGAAGTGGGGCTCACGTCATCGCTTCCGTGTGATCACAAGCTAAGAGCCCTGTCCTTTCAACACTCAAGAACTCGACTTCTTGCATTGACGGCACCGACACCTAACAACTGCCAACAACTACTGCGCATCACCACGGCGCACTCCATTTGCGATGGTCTACATACGTCAAGACAAACTCCCCAAACTCAACGAGTACAAATACTCTGGCGTCGACCATAGCCTGCTTTCGCGCTATGTTCTCAAACCTTTCTATACCCATGTGGTGATTCACTGCTTCCCTATGTGGATGGCGTAAGTTACGGACCGATGCACAACTTGAGCTGCGCTGACCTGATTACACATAGACCGAACCTCGTGAGTTTCCTCGTACCGTACATTTCAACAAGACAGTCGACGCCATGTTCTTCCTCCCCAGCTGACGCGTATGTGACAGATCACACTATCCGGCTTCGGCTTTGTAGTCGCGAATTTCCTGACGATGCTTTGGTATACGCCTACCTTGGACCAGGATTGTCCACCATGGGTATATGCCAGTTGGGCAATCGGCCTGTTCCTATACCAGACATTCGATGCTGTTGACGGCAGTCAAGCCCGCAGAACACATCAGAGTGGGCCATTGGGTGAATTGTTCGACCACGGTGTTGATGCCATCAATACAACACTGGAGGTACTACTGTTTTCGGCGACGATGAACCTGGGCCAGGGATGGAAAACACTCCTTACGCTATTTGCCTGTGAGTGCTGCATATGGGACTCTCTTGAAGCTGACTCATTGCTAATGAGCAAAGCATCCTTGACATTCTACGTTCAGACTTGGGACGAATACCACACCCATACCTTGACTTTGGGCGTGATCTCCGGACCTGTCGAAGGAATCGTAACGCTGTGTATTGTCTATGCTCTCACAGCCTACCTGGGTGGTGGCAGTTTTTGGCAGCAATCCATGTTCGAGAGTCTTGGTCTGACGAAGTACGACTTCATACCTTCTGTCCTATACAACCTGGCTTGGAACGAATGGTACATGGTCTATGCGGGATTCATTCTTGTATTCAACACGGTCTCGAGGTATGTTTGATGACCACTTTGCCCTCCAAGTTATGTTGCTAAGTACTGCATAGTGCAATGAATGTCATGGAAGCGCGTCGCGCACGAGGCCAGAAGGCTCGCGATGCTCTTCTTGGCCTCCTCACATTTGCTGCTGCCTGGACACTCATTCCTGCCTATCTGTACCTGCAGCCCATGATTCTTCACAATCATCTGGTGCCCTTTATCTTCTACGCTGGCCTCGTTAACGCCTATTCCGTGGGACGGATGATCATCTCGCACTTGACCAAATCCCGCTTTCCACGGGGCAATGTCCTCATCTATCCGCTCATATACGGAGTTATTGACTCGTTGGGGCCATGGCTGCAAGAGCATATCGGCGTGGGCTGGCCAAGCGCTCTGGGAGACGATGTCTATCAGGTCGCATTCGTATTTATGTGCTTGGGACTGAGCGTAGGTGTACATGGCAGCTTCATTGTGGACGTTATCTGGACCATTTGTGACTACCTGGATATCTGGTGTCTCACGATCAAGTACCCGTACCAGAACACGGAGAAGAAGGAAGACTGAGGCGAATCGAGCGAGCGTATATTCATGGCTAGTTAGCAAAATCTCCAATTAATGATAATGCTTGAATTTTGTACTTCGCAGCATACCTAGGTAAATCAGACGAGCAAGAATGGCGCTAGAGCGGACGCGGATGGCGCGTGCATTCTGATTCTTGGCTGGCGGACCTCCGCGAGCGCTCCGCATCTGCAACCCTGCATTCTAAGCAGCTCACTTTACTCCAACCACTTTTACTCGGTCATGACCGCCATGGCGGGTTCTGGTGTCAACCAAGCCGTGACTAAGGATGGAGGCGCATACAACAAGCTCCAGCGACCGCAAGACTACTTAATGTCCACATCTATTCCTCCACCACGAAAGAACACAACACACGTTGGCGCGCCCGCCCCACCGTTCAATAGCAAGCGAAAGCACGACAAAGCAGACAACAGCATCCAGCACAAGCGCGCCAAGCTCGAACAGACGGAGGACGGATATGCGAATGCTAGAAGTTGGACCGTGAATAAGTCATCCCGACGCACAAAGTTTGGCATCCAGGTGGAGCTGCCGGGTCTTGACGAAGACGGTTCATCGGACGATGGCATTGGAGAAGCATTGGCCTATCTTCGCGAAGTGAGGTGAGTGGACTACACGACATTATATACAAGAATTGTAGCTAATCTGAACAAACAGATCAGAAGCATCCGCTATCCCCGATTTGCTGGGGGCTAGTATTACGCATGCTCACGGCTCAAATCAACATCACAGACACGCCGTTTTTAGGGAAGGCACGTGGATCGCCATCGATGAGGATCTCGAGTATCAGGACAAGGAAGAAGATAGCGAACAGTCAATCGTTTCCGACGCACAAAATCGACTGCATCAACTGCTGCTCAAGCGATTCTACTGTCTTCGTGCAGCACTTGCAGCAGCCGCAAATGCTAAATGTACCACCGAAACCCCTATGTCTCCAGGTATAACTTCGGGATCCTGGTTTGATACTTTGGAGACGGAATATCCTAGGCTCAACCATGTCGCGCGCTTGAAAAGCACGACATTGTATGCTGCCGTGAAGAGATGTGCAAATACCATCGAACAGGCAACAACCATCTCCCCACAATTCAGCTGCTGGATATGGACTTTACTGGCTTTGGTCGGGGATGTCGGGACTTTGGATAATGACAAAATCAGCAGGATCAGGGATATGGCGCAGATGGCTGGGCTTCTCAAAGTACGACTGTACGAAGCCAGCACTTGTCACCACCAAGCTGAAAATGGCATCGAAGGACATGATGACAGCGGGTCTGTAGGCTCTGATGACATGTTCCTGTCCTCTCAAGAAAGCGCGATACCAGCTGGCGAAGAGATCACCGATGTCCAAAAAGCACGAGAACGTCTGCTCACACAGCTAGGGGACCGCCTCGTGCAACCCCAATTGCCGACAACAGACATCCTTCCAGATGCCGAGGCACAACGCTCAGAAGTGGGCGGATCGGAAGACAGGGACGACGGACATGGAGGCGGTGCTAGTTCTGGTCAGGGAAGCGGGCCTGACTTGAACACACGAGTCGCCATCGATATGATCCTGACGATTGTGGCGGAGTGCTTTGGGCAAAGAGACCTTTTAATGTATAGGCAGCGGTGGTGAGTAGCAGGCAACTTTGCGACAGATTTCGGTAGAGAGTTTCGTGATACCCCTCATAGCATTCACATTAGAGTCTCAACTTTGACGTCTTGTTTCTACAGCGATTACCAGGCAACGTGCACGGACCAATTCGCGAAGCTCAGCTTTTGTAAACGCGCGCTTGCTCGTTGTCTGGTTGCTCATAGTAATTGAGTCACTTCTCTGCTCATGCTGCTCCCACCCCACTTCGCCCGCCCCGCGTTCTTCCTCTACGCTTCCCGACGCATTACCACCCACCGCAAATTTATCACCGCGCAATATCGTGCGTATTTCTCCCCTCTGCGCCTTTACTGCAACCAGTCTTTGGTGGGGTTCGATGACGATATGGGCAAGGAAGACAAAGCCAGTAAAAACTTCAACTTGAAGGTGCCCAAGGGCACGCGCGACTGTACGTCCATTGCGCGCCGACCTGCCCCTCGCGTCAATCACTAACAGACATAGGGACCGGCGAAGATGCCGCCCTCCGCGACCGTCTCTTCGACACTGTGACCGACGTCTTCAAGCGCCACGGCGCCACGACCCTCGATACGCCAGTCTTCGAGCTGAAGGAGATACTGAGCGGCAAGTATGGTGAGGACTCAAAACTCATCTATGATTTGCAGGATCAGGGTGGGGAACTATGCTCGCTGCGTTACGATTTAACCGTACCACTTGCGCGCTGGCTCGCCATGAACCCTAGCGTGCAGAGCTTCAAGCGCTACCAAATCGCCAAAGTATACCGCCGCGACCAGCCTGCCATGACAAAAGGACGGCTTAGGGAGTTCTACCAATGCGACTTCGACATTGCCGGCTCCTACGATGCCATGATTCCCGACGCCGAGGTCCTCAAGATCGCAACAGACGTCTTTGATTCTCTCAAATGGGAGTCCTATACGATCAAGATCAACCACAGGAAAGTGCTTGACGGGATTTTCAAAGCCGCTGGTGTACCGGAGAACTTGATACGACCCATCAGTTCAGCGGTGGACAAGTTGGACAAGGTAATATATAATAGGCTCTATAGGTAACAACTTTACTGACGCGACTTAGCTGCCGTGGGCCGAAGTTAAGAAGGAAATGGAGACAAAAGGCCTTGACTCAGTAGTTGCAGATAAAGTTGGACACTGGGTACAGAGAAAAGGCGGCGATGATATCATCGAGTTTCTCAAGACAGATGAGGCGCTGTCTAAGAACGAGGATATCTGCAAAGGCGTACAAGATATGGAAAAGCTGTTCGCGTATTTAGATGCGTTCGGCGCCCGAAAGCGAATATCGTTCGACTTGTCCTTGGCCAGGGGTCTCGACTACTATACCGGCGTCATCTATGAGGTCGTCACGGAGGGGTCTGCACCACGGGTACAGGGAGAACAGCAAGAGATTGGTGTCGGAAGTGTTGCAGCTGGTGGCCGCTACGACGAATTGGTGGGAATGTTCAGCGGAAAGCCCATTCCTTGTGTTGGTATCTCATTTGGTATCGACCGCATCATGAGCATCATGAAAGCAAAGGGACAGTCGACGCAGCGTGCCAAAGACGTCGACGCGTTTGTCATGGCATTTGGCGGAAAGGGATTCACCGGCATGTTGACGGAACGTATGCAAGTTGCCCAAGAGCTGTGGGCTGCTGGCCTCAAGGCAGAATTCTCCTACAAGGCCAAGCCCAAGCTACCGCAACAGTTCAAGCAGGCAGAGTCGGCGGGTGTTCCACTTGCTGTCATTCTTGGTGAAGATGAGCTGAAGAACGGCAAGGTTAAAATCAAAGTCTTGGGCATCAAGGACGAGAACGACCCGGAAAAGGATGGTGTTCTTGTCGATAGGGCTAGCATGGTTGAGGAGATTCGAAAGAGACTTTGAAGACAGGAGCAGCCCAGAGGCCGACTACGAGGACAGACAAAAAATGACCAGATACCCATAGACGATAACAAACGTACACAACGACCAACTGTCACAGCTATACCGGGCTCCGCGGCAACCACAAAAAAGTGACATATGCCTCGAGTCGCTGGTGATGTTTCCTATAATATTGACTGAAGTTCGAAATTTGTGATTGTCGATGCCTGACATCGAAGGTTTTAATTACCCACGAGTGCTCTAGGTATATACAGATGGGTCTTTGCAAAAAACAGGAAACCTTAGAGGGCTTTGACTCATCTATGAGTGAATTTGAAGCGTCACGGCTAGCCACGACCTTTCAGTATCCGTCCTTGCCCCACTTGTTGTAGGTGTCGTGGAGCTCCTGTAGTCGGGTCAATACAGCTGATACACGGTTGAAGTGCACTTCCATACCTTGGGGAGTGTCACGTTGGGGATGACCACCACGTTCAGAGCCGAAGGCGCGTCCTTCTTGACACTAGTGTCACCTCCGGGGTGGTATTGGTAGGGACCGGTGCTTCCACCTTGTTTCCAGGGCTCGCTGCCTTCGGCCTTGGCGACAGCTCGCTCAGACGAGGCGCTGGTAGGAGAGCGGGCTAGACTCAGTCAGCACAAAGATGTCTGCACCCTATGTGCCTGCTATCAGTGCTCACAAAAGTGCCATCCTGCTAGGCCAAAGACACCACTCATGATGGCCAGGAGGACCTGTCGCAGCCAATTAGCTCGTGATAGCGTCCTGGGAGAAGCTTGAATCTGCTGCATACATAGAGCTCCGGGTCGCGCTTGGCTCCGGTCTGGAGCGCCTGCTTGCCAGCTTCTCTCTCCCCCTCGGCGGCGGCGCTGGCCCAGCGACGGGTCACAGGAGAGGCGCGAAGGCGGGGAGTAGCGCGGAAGGCAGAGCGGGCGACAAAGGAAGACATGGTGCCTGGTTCCGGGGAGCGTACGTCTGTTGTGGGGGGGGGAATGCGGGATGCTTTACGTCGGAGCGACCAGTGGTTCGATGTCGAAACTCAGCAGCGAGCGGTTGCCAAGCTTGCACGGGTCCTGCGTCACTGGCGAGGCTAGCCTCACGCAGCATAGCGAGACATGGCCCGGGGGGTCCTTGCAGCAGCGACGGCATCAACCTCACGCCCCTTTTGCAATCTTCGTTGTCGCAAAGCCAGCCCGCATCACAACACGCCGATTCACGGCACTGCGACCGCCCCCCGCTGCCGCCGAAATCACACGCTCCTTCCCACCCCGTCGCTCCTTCCTCCCAATCTCCTATCCTCTCGGACCCGCGCCCTTCCCTTCCTCCATGTCATGCAGCTGGTAACGACGTGCACTGCGACCGCGACACCCTCCAGGCCATGACGACACCCGAACAGAAGCGCCTCTCGAGTGGCAGCCGCGTGCTGGGCGTGACGGGCCCCTCGGGAGAGCCAGGCCTGCCCCCCTCGCGCCCGTCGTCCATCGGGACGGCGCATTCGGGCAGCCAGAAACGATGGTCGCGGACAGAGGCTCTCCGCGCGGGCGGTGGTGTGCAGAGCGGCATCAGCGTCTCCGGCAGCCTGGGGCCCCAGAGCAGACCGACGACGGCCGCAAGCAGAACACATGTCCCTCTCGCCGCGCATGGCTTCTTCCGCCCCATGAGCTCGCAGCGACTGCAGCAGCAGCGCAACCAGCGCCCCAACTCGCTGCTTGCCAACGGCTCCCTCTATTCCGAAGGCACGCACGATGCGCCTGCCAACTCCTACCGCCAGAGCATCGGCTCGACACAGACAATGCGCACCCCTACCCTGGGCCTGCATCACGAGCTGGACCAACCCCCCCCTTCACGCGGCACAGACATTACCGACAGAGACATGCCTGATCGCACCACTGCCAACAGCACCCCCACAGGGGCCGAAACGGTGCGCAGCCGTGGCGAAAGCACGACTCCCCTCCAGCGTCCCCGGCCACAACATCTCGATCTTGCAAACGTCCACAGGAACGACTCGGGAAAGCTCCCCACTCCCAGCAAATCTCCACGGTCGTTCCGTTCCAGCTTCTTGTTGTCTAGTCGCGATGGGCGAACTACACAGATGCGCCCAAATCAAGGCCATGAAAAGCTCACATCGGCCGAGTCTTCGCCTCGCCTCGCCCGAAAAGAGATGTCCAAGGACGCCGTCAGAAAGGAGCTGGGTAAGAATCACGAATACTTTTCTGGCAACACTGCCTTTTGCTGGGGTGGCCGATTGCAGAACACCCGTGACCGCCCTGTCAATATAGCCACGGCAATACTTATCATTCTACCTGCTGGCCTTTTCTTTGGCTATTCGTACGTATGCCCACACCACTCATTTGCAAACATCCTCCCTGACTGCGACCTCTAGTGCACCGTGGCTCTGGCTCAACGTTTCTCCATCGATACCCATTCTCTTTGCCTACTTGTTTCTTGTATCAGTTTCTTCCTTTCTCCATGCCTCAGCTTCAGACCCGGGCGTAAGTTATCCAGCTCCTCCGGTTCATTAGTTCGCATCACTGACCATGTCAGATACTGCCACGCAATCTGCATCCATTTCCTCCAAGTAATCCTAATGACGACCCCTTGCATCTCGGACCACCAACCACAGAGTGGACAATGGTTGTTTCTGCCGTTGGCAACAACGCCGCAATGGAGGTCCCAACCAAGTACTGCAAAAGTTGCAATATCTGGCGGCCGCCTCGTGCCCACCACTGCCGCGTTTGCGACAACTGCATCGAGACTCAGGACCACCACTGCGTATGGCTCAACAATTGTGTTGGACGTCGAAACTACCGTTACTTTTTCGTCTTCGTCTGCGCCACCACCCTACTCGGACTCTTCCTGCTCGGAGCTAGCCTAGCGCACATCCTCATATGGCGCTCTCGCAACGACGCTTCCTTTGGCGCAGCCATCGACAAATGGCGTGTCCCTTTTGCAATGGCCATCTATGGTCTTGTTAGCTGGGCCTATCCATTCAGCCTTGGCATTTATCATCTGTTTCTTGTGGGCCGCGGAGAAACTACACGCGAATACTTGAACTCACACAAGTTCATGAAGAAAGACAGGCATAGGCCGTTCACGCGGGGCTCAATCATCAAAAACTGGTTGGCGGTCTTACAACGACCGCGGCCACCTACTTATCTCCACTTCAAGAAATCATACGAGGAGGGAGATCAGCGCTTTGGCCCACGCAAAGACAAACGAACAGCCCCGTTGGCCACTGAACAGCAGGGTGGAGGCTTGGAGATGCAGGATGTGGGCGCATCTGAAGCATTTCAGGGTCCTACAGGGAAGAAAGATGTCAGCCCAAGTACATAGTAATCAATAAAGTTTCTCCGCAGAGATTTCTGCCAGATTCAGTTCCCAAGATGTGGACTCGTCCTGCACTATGATATGTACGGTGCACGATAGTTTGCGTAGCGCTGTTGGTGAATCGTAGATTCGCGTTTGCTGTACTGAACATATGTAACTGTCTCCGCAAAAGTTATTGTGAAGTACGTCCGACTGACGCTTAGACATGGACGAAATATATTTCTAGTTTAAAAAGCACGCACAGCAGTTGCAGCGCGAAACACGGCGGAATGCGTGGTAACACTGGACAGAATCAGGGAGCGCCTAATTGGCCGACCGACTAGCTGGATGTGTTTACCTCCTCTTCAAGCCTCCTGCACACCTCCATATCACGACTCCACTTCGCTGCACGGTGCCTGTTTGCCCCCAAAGCCCGTCATATCATTCCTGCAGGCTCTGTCGACATAACTGCACGCTGCGAAGATCGCCGCTTGTGTGCAGCGCGTACACTTTGGCAGTGTTGCTGCGCGAGCGCCACGGGTCAGCCAATCCATCGACCTCTCCTCTCCTTCGCGTCACTGCCTCGCCGCACCAAGACCCATCGCAACGCGACCCGCGATCGCGCATCGCTCGACATGGCAGCGCGAGACGCATCACCGACATCGACATCGTCAACGCTGTCTAACATAACCGTGCAGACCGAGAAGCAGGTCGATGCTCGCATCATGTCAAGCGCGTCGCCCTCCATCTCGACACCGCCCACCAGCCTTGACGACGAATGCAGCGTCCTGTCCGACACTACAAAGGTGGAACAGTCGAGCGAAGTGACTGAGGGCAATCACATTCCGCGGGGCCTAGAAAACGCGCCTGACACGCCTGGCCCCTCGCAGGATGATGTGCCACCCAGCGATGGCCGA
Organism: Parastagonospora avenae f. sp. tritici 18332-5; assembly: GCA_022559985.1. Taxonomy (NCBI): domain Eukaryota; kingdom Fungi; phylum Ascomycota; class Dothideomycetes; order Pleosporales; family Phaeosphaeriaceae; genus Parastagonospora; species Parastagonospora avenae. Next base: position 22,326 of record JAFJTR010000080.1, read on the forward strand.
CGATCAGCGCGAAGCTCTCGCAAGTCCGTCGCTACATACAATGTGCAGATTCTTGCTGGCACGGCTATTCATACCCCGACAAAATACTTGGAGAAGCATCACAAGAATGTCCTGCATGGTTCAATTGAAAGCCCCACGGACAAGGACGACTCTACACCTGCGAAGAAGAGAGTAACGAAAGCGAAGCTGGCGTCGGCCGATCTTGAGGATCCAGTAGAGCAGCAACTCGTCTCGGAAGCCGCCCAGGCAGCGCGCCGTCGCACGTCTTCTCGGGTCACTGACCTCCGGAAGGAAGCCCTTCGCAACATTTCAGGTGTCGGCAACGTCGTCGCCAACGCACTATCCGACGGCAAGACTCTCGTCCAGAACACTCTCAAGCGGAGCGCGTCCGACGCTACACTTCAGTCAAGCAAGTTGAAGCGCACCCTACATACGAAAGGAGATGATATAGGGTCAGACGCGGACGGGGCCAGCGGCCAGCAGCCTCAAAAGCCGAAGACGAAGTTGTGGCTTCGCCAGGGCCTATACGTTGGCCAGGATCGCGATTTCAACCCTCGTCTCTCTGAAACCCAGAATCGAGCAAGGAAGCGCGCGAAGAAGCGCCAAAATGACGAGGCCCTTCCCTTGCCCCTGTTCGCCTCTCATCGCCTTTTGAACGAGGACCCGCACCACGTTTTCAAGGACTTCAAATTACCCTTTGACACGTACCACCCCTTGCCCAGGAAAGTGAAAGTAGACGGGTGGGTGAAGCTGAGTAAAAGTAAGATTAGCTTATTCTTAAGTGCGACATGTTGCTAACAATCTCCAAGACAGATTCATTGGCGAGGCGTCCGCTTTGTGGAAACGCGACAAACAAGACGCGTCTCAATGCTATTGCGATGCTGATGACGGATGTGGTGAGGCCTGCCACAACCGCATCATGGCCTACGAATGCGATAACACGAATTGTCCCCTGGGGCCAGAACTATGCGGCAATCGCCCCTTCGCCGAGCTCAAGCGTCGTGCCAAGGGAAACCGCTATGACTATGGAGTCGAGGTCACGGACACTCCCGATCGTGGGTATGGAGTACGGGCGATGAGGATGTTTGAGCCTCACCAGATCATCGTCGAGTATGCCGGAGAGATCATCACTCAGTCTGAATGCGAGCGACGCATGAAGCAAGTATACAAAAAGGACAAGGTGAGCCAGCTAACCCACTTCGTCGTTGGCGATAGTCGTCTAACACCTTGTAGTGCTACTATCTCATGAGCTTCGATAACAAGATGATCATCGATGCTACTCGGGGCACCATTGCTCGCTTCGTTAATCATTCGTGCGAACCCAATTGCGAGATGATCAAATGGACTGTTGGCGGAGAACCTCGGATGGCTCTATTCGCAGGCCCACGGGGTATCATGACTGGCGAAGAACTCACCTACGACTATAACTTTGAGTAAGTGATCCCATCTCATCGTGATAGGACATGACAAGCTAACCATAGTAGTCCGTTTTCACAGAAGAACATACAGCAATGCCGGTGTGGCACTGCATCTTGTCGTGGTGTACTTGGTCCAAAGCCCAAAAAGCCAGTTGAAGACAAGTCTATTGCATCCACCATCATCGCAGGTACGAAACGCAAATTCCAGACCCTTCTGGGTTCAGTGCGTGCAAAGTCCGAAGACAATCACACCTCACCAAAGAAGCGAAAGCTGCACACTAGTAATGCCATCACAACCAAGGCCAAGAACACTAGCGTCGAGTCGGAAATGGCACGTGAGCGAGCTGGAAGGGTGGCCGCTGAGCACTCCCGTCAGATCGCTTCCCGTGAAACTCGTGCATTGAAACGGTCCACTCCAGCTGGCAGTCGCGCACCCTTGCGGAGAAAGGTGCCTTTAAAACGTTCAACTCGCATAACCAAGGTCAGCTTCCAGCCTAAAAAATCCAAGGAAGGCGCCTTGAAGTCCATCAAGCAGGGATTGCGTGGTGGCTCCCGACCGACATCATACTTGCTCGATCGACCAATGACTCCAATGCAAAACGAATCGGACGAAGACTGTTCTCCCAACATCACGCCTGCTTCTTTACGGAGCGCCTCAAGGAAATTGGAAACGACAACTCCCGCATCACGAGGTCGGCTGAGCAAAGTCCAAAGCCTAACAGAATTTGATCAAGGTCATGCTAGGTCCTCACGCACCAGTCTCACAGGCGGGCCCCGTAGCAAGCAAAGTGTCTTAAAGAACGAATCGAAAGGATCTAGAGCAGCGACAGGGACTTTAGGTCATGATGCGCAGGGTAGATCTCGCAGTACAACCCGAAGGTAGAAGGATCTATCGAACACGTGCGATAGTCCTGTCAGCACGTGCTGTTTCCCATTAGGCACCTCCACGCATTTGTTTTTGCGGTCAGTGCTGATCCTGATCTGGGTGCAACAGCGTTCTGCCGCGCAAGTCAATTTGAGGTCCAGCACGTGGTATTTGCGGAATGAATGGAGTTTCTCTCGTCTGGTTAGTTCACTATCCTATGTCCTAATATTATATATCGCGTATTGTGCAGCGGCAGCGAGTGTGTCATGTTTATCATCACAACCTGTGAAACTGAAGAAGGGCCTTACACAAACTTCATTCGCATGAAGCAAGTACGTCAGCTGATAGACAAAACCTGCCAATACACACCAATGTTGCACTTCTCTTCTTGCTTGTATCTCGAAGAAAAGCTCTAATTAATTATCCTTACATGTGAAGTAAAGAACAACCTAAGGTGCGTCCTTAAGTGGCGAGACACACCATGTCCCGAGACATGTTGATGGTTCGGAGCGCCGGCGCCTTCGATACGCAGCTTTTAGACCTGCTGTCTTTACGAGATATAGATGCCCTGCTCCTGATACAGAGAGGCTGGTTCCGACCGCGAGCCCTGCAGCGTTGGTCATGCTGTCGACCGTTTCGTCAACGCCGTCAAGCAACCCTTCAGCAGTAACCCCCTGTCTACTCGTGACCCAAGGGGTGACTTGGGAAGAAGCATGTTTAAGGAAGGTAATGTCCCCATGCTTTGAAGATCACTGCAACGTAGGCGTGTACATGCCGGGACCTCCGTATTATGGAGCGGGTGATCCCGAGCTGGCGGGCTGCACTGTCACGTCTTGGCATGCATCACCCTGCATTAGCGCATCTATAAACACCTGTATTGTACTGTAATATATTTAGCGCTATCACCATCTGGCTCGTCCGTTTGATTAAACGTGGCGCATGCCGACAGATTCAAGGCACGTTCTACTCAGTAACTAGCTTATCCTTTGCTGCTGACTCACTAAGCCAAGCTAACGTGTTCCACCAGCAAGCTCTGTGTGTCGACGTCTACTGCATTGTCTAGATCTTTCAGACCGGCAAATGTCACCTCCTGCCCCTCCTTCCAGGTGTGTGACAGGATCACATATGAGGGGATCTTGTCCCCAATTAAGTCCTCGGTCCAACTAAACTTCCCATCGCTTGCGGTGTACAGCAGTCTCATCGAGCTGTGTATGCGTCTGTGTGCGCGAGGGGTGGAAGCGAGCCTTGGAGCCTCGAAGCAGGCTGACGGAATAGACAGCGCACGGCGGCTCGCTTGCGCAGGGCATGAAGATCGTAGCTGTTGGCGTAGCTAATAGATTTGACGTGAGTGCTAGGTAACGGCTTGTTAAGTTAGAGGTGAGGAAGGCGGGCATCCTCGTTGTTGGGGCAGGCTGTATCCTCGTTGTTGGAGCAGACTGATCCCCAATACCCAGGACAGGAAGCGCAGCCCGCCTGCGCCATGACGTGAGCCTGGCCGGGCAAAGTTGACAACGTATCATCGCGCGACAGCCACCGTGCTGCAAACCGAGAAGTAGTTCTTGCCGGAGGACGGGATGTGATGGTGCAAAAACTGCGATTCGTAGGCCGTCGTCTGCTGTAAGAGCACATTAGGATGTCTATGCAGCGCGTGCTTGGTCGTGCAAGGACACACTGAATCTGTGCTGCTAACTACCAGTATCGTGGGCTCAGAACGCAACGCAGTGACGATAGCGTCAAGAATAACCCAGAAAATCTCAAGCAACACATTTGTCTAACGCCAGTAAGCGGCTCTGACGCGAACAACGAAATGCTATCGATGCACATCATTCTAAACGCCATGTTTACGCAGCCTTCGCCTACTCAATCGCGACCTAAAATTTAAGCAGAGAACAGAGCACCCTGATGCACAACCTCGCGGTCGTAAGCGCTTCTAGAAATCTATCAACATGCGCCACACCTATTTTGAGAGGCATACGAGACTGGCATAGCGCTGTATTGTTTACGATAGGATACAGCAGGCGACAAGGGCACTGATGCCGGCTGGTGCATGCCAAGTCACACTAGCAAATCCCGCCAGTTCGGTCCTGTCTGGAAGAATCTCCTCATCCCTACAACGGAGCCCCCGGCATGCACGCCGCTGCACCGAAAAGCTCTTAAACTCTTAAGATACTATCTTGCTTTATCGCGCTTGCTGGCTAACCCTCTGAATGCTTAAGAAGCAGTCAATGCTATAAACGAACAAGGGGTAGTTGCTAGAGAGTCGATTAACGACGTTGACGAAACGGCGAATAGCCTAGCTAACGCCACGGCTATCCGTCTTAGAGGTAAGTTGACCTGAAGAACAGTAGTTGGAGAATCATCGTGTATCAGGTATTACTCGACAAGCCTGAGAAGAAGTATCTCCGGGTATCCCAACCCTGAACCTGTCTCGTGACATAGTGTGTCTCTTCACCTAGGGACGCACCTTAGAGAGGGTCGTTCATGGCTAAATGTGTGACGTCAGTAGTGTCACAGCGCACATTTGTTTAGAAAGTGGGCAAATATTTAATTCAAGCTCAGTGAAAAGAATTATTGACCCATCAACGAATCGTAACAGCTAAAGTCTTTAACGACATAAACTATCACCGAACCTGAGCTTTCGCTTAGCTTATATGAATGAGAAATTGAAATAAATAAGTCCTGTCTGCCATTGTACCAGTGGTGTTTTCTGTATTTTCCACACGACCCGAAAAAAGAAGTCCGACTTAGTTGCAGATCAGGATTTGGTTTCGGGCGTGTCAGGCTGGAATTGAGTGTAGCGCAAACAGGCTGCGAGGAATCGTTGGAGATATCATCAATTGCAGAACCCAGAAGATAATGCAGAGATGATGTGCCCCGACCTCAGTTGTAATATTTGTTGAAACAGAAGTAAAAGTCCATCGACTGCTGTTTGTTGGGGGTGTTCCATGTGATATGGGCCCCTAGTTTACTCTATGGCAGAGCAATCTAGTTTCGCTGGACGGTGCACTGAAAAACGGGTGTTGGCCGGCGCTGAACGGTGCACTGCGGGACAGGAGTAGGACGAGCCTGAACCGTGCATTGCGGGACAGGAGTAGGACGAGCCTGAACCGTGCATTGCGGGACAGGCGTGGGGCGAATACCGGCCATTTTGAAATTTGGATTGGTTGGTTGGTTGTTGGGGTTGAAAGAGTGTTATGGATCTTGAATTCAGATAATGATTGAGCGTGGTGGCGGGTTATTTGGTGGGAAACAGTCGAAGTACTTATGTTTCCTGTAAACAGAGACTAAGAGTGTCAACGGACGGTTAGGACGCGATCCTTTGTTATTTTCTGAAGGAAAAGAAAAATCATCGGAAGAACAAGCACAAAGGCAGTTCCACTTTTAAGAGTCGGGGGCTCCTTACTATTGTTCTTTATTGTGCTCGATGAATGGCTTACTATTGTTCTTCAAGTCATGTGTCAGATATGGCCCTCGAGTCCTCTTCAGGGAGATGAGAATTATCTACTTTTGAACAAATCGAGTGCGAATTAGGTTCGGCACAACAAAGAAATCCGATCTAGATCATCAATGGTGGCCATATGGCGCATACAGCAATAACTTGTCAACCCATCCCCGACCATGACCCCTCATCCGCCCCAGCGCCCACTCCTCCCCCTCAAAGAAACCCCTTGCTCCAGGCCCGCCGAGACCCCTTCTCGCCCACCCCCAATCTCCCCATCCTGCACTCGCTCCACCATTCTTTGACATCCAAGTCTAGAGCTGCTACCGGCGTTACAGTCACGAGGGCTAGATCGGGCTCGCCGATTGAACATTGTGCGGAACGTTGCTGGCTGGCGTGCGCAGGTTGTGATGGCGCTGTTTGGAGTGTTGAATGTTGGGAGTATTCAATGAGAGGGAAGTAGGAAGAGGAGAAGTAGAGTAGAGTGAAATTGGACTCTCGTCATGCTGGTCGAGATAAAATTCCACTGTGCCATGTTTCCCAGCGCAGAAAAAAAAATGCAAAAACACTATTCCATGACATCCATTTTCCATTCCTCTCGCCAAAATGCGCCAAAAAAACGCCATGCGACGGCCCATTTTTTTCTTTGATCGGAAGCAACAATCAAGAAAGCAAGCAACAAAGAAAGAAAGCACCACCTCGCCAACTCAACCCTGATTCCAGCTCTGGATCGGCACAACATTGCCCGCATCGACCAGAATCTGCTCATCCAGCCTCATCTCTGTGTCCCCATGCTCCAGCCTCTTCCACGTCGAGACGCGGGCCTGATTCGTATCGACCTCGAACACGCGCAGGCGCCTGACAAACTGGTTGTAACCGCCGTAGCCCCCAAAGCCACTGCCGCCCGCATAGCACATCCAGAGCTCGGGTTCGCCGGAGTCGGCGGATTTGGACAAAGAGCAAAAGTCATTGACGTGGTCGTGCCCGCAGGACACGAATTTGACGTCGTGTTCGACGAGGGCGTCTTTGAAGTGCGAGTTGTATTGGGGCGCGGTGGCGGGCTCGGTGAAGTTGCCGACGCGGTCGTTGTCGGGGCTAGCGTATTCGGGGAGCGGGATGTGGATAAAGGCCATGTTGAGGTGCTTGTGGGTGTATTTGCTATGTGCGTCTTTGAGGTGCGTGGCGGTGGTCTTGAACCAGTCGATTTGCTTTGGTTTCAGCCAGTCGTAGCCGCGGTACTGTGCTTCGTCGGGAGAGTATGCGTGCGTGTCGAGGAAGTAGAGGGTCAGCGCGGAGTGTTTGTTGTTGTGTGCTTCGACTTCGACAAAGTAGTTGCCCACACCTTCGATGGTGTTGGGGCCGGCCTGGCTTAGTGAATAGGGAAGCGATTCATAGAGCGACATTTGGGCATTGCGAGAGAGGTAATTGCCTTCATCGTCGTGGTTGCCGAATATGGCTGCGTAAGGGATCTTGCGCTCGGCGAGCGGCTCGATGATCTTGAACATGGCCTGTTTGGTGATTAGCAGTGGTTGAAAACGATGTTCAGGCCAACATACACTCTGGACATCCGGCGCAGTACCGCCATTGACTTGGTCGCCAGTGAGGACCACGAGATCCGGCTTCTCTTCATCGAGGACCCGCTCCACAAACTCAAGGGTTCGAGGGTCGGCGTCGCACTGGGCGCCATTCAGGCTCTTGGGCTCCGGGTCTCTGCAAACTCCCAGCCCGGTGCTAAGATGCAGGTCCGAGATCTGCATAATCTTGAATTTTCCATCCTTCCTGATCTTGGGCACTGGTCTCTCGTGTTTGACTGGCGGGCCTCTTCGTATGCTTATGCGCGGGTCCTTGCTGTCGTTTCCCGAGTCGAGATGTAGCGCTCCATTCTTGACCAGCTCCCAGCCAGGACGTGGCTCGACGGCATCTGCGCCGAACAGCACATCCACAGCAGTAACTGCTCTCTTCGAGTCGCTCGCGTGACGCTTGAGTGACCTCTTCAGCCAGACGCCGCCTGGTCGAGACTCCCACCTCTCAGCAGCCTGTGCCTTTTCGCCTGTTGCCGGATCGAGCTTACCGATTCGCACATCGACGATGACCTTGTCTTCGGCAGCAAGCTCCTCCTCGCGCTTGCGCTTGATGTGGACGTAGGCTTTGGACACCCAGCCCTTGCCCAGATAGAGGTCCTTCTCCACGCGGTGCCACTTCTTCTGGTCGAGCATGCATTTGGAGAGCGGATTGAGCGACGAGCACGTCTGCACGGTGAGGTCGGTGATGACGAGGCCTTCGTGGTGCAGCGGCAGGTGGTTGTGCACCGACTGGGGTAGAACGCGGTATCGGTTATCGAGGAAGAAGACGATGACGAAGACGAGAGTGACGAGACCAGCGAGCTGGATGCCCGTTCGCACCTGCGGGGGTTAGATGCATACAACACAGCCAGCAAGAAACACGAACTATTCGGCGGGCCATATTGGAGACCTCCGCACAGGTGGTGCTAGGTCATGGAAGGCACGGTTACGAGGGCGAGGTTTGGTCCAAGTCACATGGGGCCGCTTCCATGGTTCAGTATACCAACCGGGTGTAGTAGGGCATGCGCGCGGTGAAGATGCTGGAAACGTGTTGTCTCAGCGTGTGGTTGTGCTTGTCCACCTGCGGGCTGGCTTGGCTTCCCAGATTCTTGGTTCGTGATCGACGCTCCCGCAGCACCCTGAGCATCATCAACTCTCTCAAGTGTCTGAAAGCAGAGCAGCAACCACCATACAATAGGTACAATATAGGCTGGATCGCTCCTGAAAGCTTTGTTCGCATGTTTTCGCCTGTCAGTTACAGGCACCGAGAACCATGTCCTCCATCGGACCTTGATCTCAGTTTCATGCAATGCGGCTACACCCGGGGGTACCGCCTCGTTTTGCGGAGGTGCATCGCGCCTGCATTGCACCGTTGATATCGATAACGACAACCCCTAAGTCATGCGACACCACGTCTTGAGCAAGATCCGACACCCTGCCATTCTACCTTCGCACATAGCAAGAAGCTTTGCAAGCAGCTCGGCCCTCAAGCGCGCATTCCAAGGCAAGAGCCCCACTGCTGGCATTGAATTGTTACTGACAAACTCACAGAAGGCGATGTCGTTCTTCTGCGCGACAAGAAGGATGCACTCCATGATGGCGTCTTGGTAAGATTGCAGGCCTCGGGGTCTGCGCATAGTCATAAGGGCGTTGTGAAGCATGCCGACATTATTGGCAAACAGCCACGGCAGCTGGTCCAGTCCTCCAAGGGCAGTGCATACCGCATCCACGAGCCAACGTTGGCAGACTATGTTCGGCTGACCCCGCGTCTCGTCACTCCTGTAGGATACATCTGCCTCCATGTGCGTCGCCAAGCTAACACAAAGGAAAGCTTTACCCCTCCGACACGAACCTGATCGTTTCGTTGCTTGACATCCATGTTGACACGCCATCCGAGCCGCTACGAACTGAACTACCCCTCGAGATACTCGAAGCAGGAACGGGACATGGAGCGCTCACCTTGCACCTCGCGCGTGCGATACACGCCGCCAACCCACCGAGGCCCAGAGCTCCACCCATAGCGCAAGAAGAAGAACCCGAAGACGCTATATATCTGGGAGAAACTATGACAGATCTACATCACACTGCTTCAGAGTCTTGGAAGGACAACCGTCGCGCTATTGTACATACACTGGACATATCTAGCAAGCACTCGAAGCATGCAAAGAAGATTGTGCAAGGCTTCCGCAACGGCATGTACGCCGGCAATGTCGACTTCCATGTAGGAGATGTGTCGGACTGGATTGCAGAGCAAAAGGCGGCAAGACAAACAGAAGAGCCATTTCTAACACACGTGCTCTTGGATTTACCAAACGCAGAGCAGCACTTGACAAACGTTGCATCTGCCCTGCATACTAATGGTATACTCACTGTTTTCAATCCGAGCATTACTCAGATCGCCGACTGTGTGGAAGCGATCCGCGAACACAAGATGCCATATCTATTGGACCGGGTCGTTGAGCTAGGAGCAGGCATGATCCGTGAATGGGACGTTCGCGCTGTCAGACCTAGGGCAACCCTTCGGAAAGCGGAAGCGCACAACACTCCCGAAGTTCCCGAAGGGCACGCTGCTGAGGCGGTGGAAGGCCAGGCGGCAAGGGATGAGGAACTCACAAAGGAACTTGCGCAGACCAAAGAGCAATGGGCAATGATATGTCGTCCTAAGGCTGGTCAGCAAGTCGTGGGCGGCGGATTCCTGGGCATCTGGCGGCGCATGGAGCCAGCTCCTGTGCAAGAAGCTGAGTGAAGGAAGCTATAACCCACGAGACGGCGAAGAATGTGTCTTTGCAACTTTGTTAGTGCAGTGCTCGAAAAACTACTTGGTTGGCTATGAGGCGTCTTAATAAGGTTGTGTGGGTCAGCGAACACGACTCTAGCTCTCAACTCCCCCGGTAGCTTAGGATATAGCTTGTCACGACAGAGGCTGTTCGGGCCTATGAGAGCTACGGGTGTCATCGAGCAGCGAAGCATAGACTGTTGCCATGTTGCTATCGATAGGTTCACCGGTGGGAAACCACACGTGATTGTACAACACATCCGCTTTCCAAGATTACATGGGTAGCTTGAATGCCAACCAGACGGTCCAAAATTTAGCAGCCACTCATTCCATAAAACACTCGAATAGTTCCCCGCGTCCTTCTAGATGCGGCTTGGTTGGTGTGCTGTTCACGATATTGTCCCTACATGAGCATTTCGATTGGCTGCAGCACGGACGTAGCTATCCTCTTGTGCGCGGTTGGAGAGCTCCATCAGTTTATATCTCCACCACAGCACCCCGCTCCGCTCTCTATCCGTCATCATCACTCCGACAATGAGCGGCGCGGGCGAGAACCGGTGAGTCCTGACTTCGCGACAATGGAATTCCACTAATTATTGCATAAGCTGGCGGCGACCAGGACAGGGGAACAACCAAAACCGCAACTCAGGCGCAAACACTCCCACCAAGGAAGGCGGACGACAGCAGGCGCCCTCGACGACCACTGGCAATGCTTGGGGAGGCAAAGGCAAAGCTGCAGGCCCGGCACCGGCACCGGCAGCGCAGAACAATGCTCCTGCGGTACACCATGTTCCAGTCCGCGACTTCAACAGCAACGAAGTTCGGGACTTTTTGAAAAAGAGTACGTCAACCACAAGTTCAACGCGTGGGAAGATTTTAGGACCGCACATCTCCCGAAAAAGCTTGCGCACGCCCACGATTGAAGAACTATGCTGACCATCTCTTAGAGTACATCGAGAACACTGCCGGTATGCCGTCCACCGACCTCGCAAGGAGGATACATAGACTAACAAAGATCTTGCAGACAAGCCTTCGGTCCACCACAAGGTTCAGGGCGACTCGGTAGCGAAGAGGGCCAGTGGCGCATGGGGCTCACGAGGTATGTATGCCCATCCATATGTACAGGACGTGCAGTAACGCCAAACAGGCAACATGTCACACCTTATGCCCGGCGGCCAGGACTTCTTTGCGCTGTTGAGGAAGCAGCTTTCCGCCGTGGACCAAAGCAAGCCTGCTCAGTAGACGCGTACACACCCGACATTTCATTCAGCGGCATCACATACGCATTGAAGGAGTTTTCAAGGACTTCATGGTTTCACAAATGGCTACAGTCAGGCTGCATCTGTACAGTGGCATATCAAAGCAGGGGGCCTTACCTTGGGCGTACCGGGCGTTTCTCTGGGACTTTGCACATTTTCAGGATGGTGATTCAAGCGATACCCATGTGCTTCCTTCGTTGGGCTCAGAGGTCAAAGATTTGGCAGGTTACAGGACTTTCGTGTATACACTTTGCTACTGTGCATGTAGAGTCTTATATTCTACTGCTTTCCGCTCGTTAAAGTATGACTGCATGACAGCCAAAGGCAACATGGTGACGCATCTCTCACCGCCATAATTATCAAGATGGAATATGATGATCAAAGGCAAGGGTACCTGCATGACGAAGACTGGGATCCGTGGGGAAGGCACTTTCAAGCCACAAACCAACCAACAACACACGCCTCATTCAGCAAACAAACAATCAGGAGCCTGCTCTATCTTTCTCATTCGCAAGTGACCATCACCCACTCGCTCCGCATTGCTAGACGCCAAAAACCACAGCTAGGCGCGATCCCTGCATTTGATTCGCTTCCTTCCGCGGACTAGCAGCGGCATCACATTTCACGTAACGGAGACGGGGCCCGCCAAACACGCCCTGTACCCCGCCACGTCCCTTTCACCCTTCGTTGGCGGGAGCCTTTCTGAGCCTTGGAGCCTTGTCGCAATAACAGTTGCATCGTCGTAACGTGAAAAGTGCTGTGGCGCATGTGCGCGTTGCCTTTCTCCTAGCATCTCGCCGTAGATCCCGACCGTCGGACCCTCATTGCGATCTGCCTTCTCACCACCGCCAACAAGTTGTGTACCGCATAGGGGTGCACAAATCCGTTCATTAAACAACAGCGCGCCATGTCCTCTCCTCCACAATCGCCGTCGCAGCGGCCGACGTCCTCACACCGGCGGCATCCTTCAAGCCTGGACATGTCCCACAATACCCCTTCGCGCCGACAATCGCTCAACAGACGCTCTTCTGGCTACTCGCCTGTGACTCCGCGCTCGTCACACGAATTCGAGCACGGCAGTCCGGCACACAACTTCGATGGCGGAGGAGACGGCAGTGGCCTCGGTAATTTGGCTGACGAGTTGGGCGAGATCTGGGACGACGATGAAGAGGTTGTAGACGACGAATTCGGCGACGAACTGGAAGCACCACAAGACGACTTTGCTGGAATCGGTACTGCCGTAGCTCATGATGGATCTGCGGGGTTGGACAGCGCAGTAAACGTCAACGGGGTCAGGGATAGCGGTGTTGCCATGCCGTCGTCTCCTTCTACAAACAACGCGTTAAGCCCAGATGCTGCTGCCCGCGCCCGGAAACACAACCGCCAGCGCTCGTTGTATGATGGGTCGGATTACGGATCAGATTCGGATTTTGACAACGATGGTATCTCCCCCGCCATGGAAGCACGGATGGCTGCCATAGAAAGCCTGGCCAGAAGGGGCATGGAAGAGAACGGAAGTGCATCAGATCAGGTGGTCAAGAGAGTCACGGAGCAGCTGAGGGATCTAGGAAGTCAAATTGCCATAGAGAATGGCGCGACGAGGTATGTTCATCCTCCGCTTGATGCAGAGGCCATTGCTGACAGTATGCCAGACTAAAGACCGCACACGACGCTCTCACAACGCACCTGACCCACCAGTCTCGGACCCTTACGTCCCTCACGGCATCGTTCTCTGGCCCTCGACCCATCATACCAGATCCTGAAGAGATCGAGGCCCTCCTTCCCCTCATACAGACCACACTCGAACTCCTCCCTCATTCGTCCACCGAACCCATTGTCCAACTAGCGCACCTTACCATGTCCACTCGCGAGCTCCTGCAACATCTCGCAAACGTCTCAGACACACTACACATGTCGCGGCAAACCACCACAAATGCCGCACGACGACTGCGCACGAGCAAGGAGCAACTCCACGAATGGAAGCGAGAGAATGAGAAGACTGAAGAGGGCAAGTCGTACATTGAACGAGGCGATTGGGACAGAAAGCTGAAGGAGCGAGAGGCGAAGAGAGCATGCGCGAATGTGGTTGAAGGCTTCGAGGATGTATGCGGCATGTGGAGGAAGAGGTTGTGCGAGGGATTGGGCGTGGCGAGTGCGTAATAATCATCGATGCGCACTCTCCTGATCCCCTCCACGAATCCTTTTGCAAAGGCCTTACTAACTTCTACACTATAGGCGAAGACTATCCAGAGCACGGGCAGCCCTGGTTACAACTTCCCGTACGCGGTCGTTCGCAGAAGAACACCAGAGACACTAGCTCTGACTCAATGTTTCCCGATTCCAGGGACGAAATTTTGTAGTCCCCGCCCCCTGGATTGTTGTTCTTATTTTCTGTCACAGCAAACCTCTCACTTGAACCTTGTTGGGCGACCTTTCATTTTCTTATGTATATGCATGGCAAAGAGCGTTCGTTTTATCCATTGAAAGACTGGATCGGAAGGGAAGCGATAGAGCATCTGGTAATACCCCTCTGTATGTTGCTTTTAGAATTGAAGATATCATCAAGTCTAGGTCTTCTTCGCCACAGTTGTCTTCATCGACACGTTATCAGTCTTTCTTTGCACTTTTAGCAGCAGCCTCACTTCCGCCACTGTCATACATCGTACGATACAGCTAGTAGCCAAGGAAGGTGCACACCATGGCCTTCTTGGCGTTGTCCACGCTCGGCGCGTCACTCAGGTTGGTACGTGGGTTGACGATGACAACCCACCATTGGGAGCGCGCGTAATTTTGCGATGATGGAGTTAACTGATCACCCCCGAATTAGCAAGAGCGTTGGAAACTGAAGCAGCTACAAGATACAGACCAAGCATCGATTTGGTGGGGTGACTGTTGAAGCCAGCTCCATCTTTTATCTATTGGGGCTAAACCCCACACCAAGACCTTGGGAGACGGGGGAATGCGGAGATCGCGACTCTTGCTGCCATCATCCGTCAGGACTGACACTCTTACATCACCAATTATCTACAAAGCTTCATTCGAAGTCGAAAGCTTCACTGAAGAATCTGTACATACTTTGATGGGCGATAACAATGGACTTGAGTTGTCGCAAGCGCAGAAGCGCCGCATTGATCGCGAGGATGGACGCAGGCGTGCCCCGCCATCCCGGATGAGAGCGTGTGAGTAATGAGGACGGGTCGGGGAGGTGGGATGAAGGCTGATATAGGACAGGTGCCGAATGCAAGAGACACAAAATCAAATGCGAGTCAGTGCCTAACAAGGCAAAGTGTGCCAAATGCCTGCGCAGTGGTGCAGAGTGCGTCCCCTACAACCTCAATCAGCGATTCCTGGACGAGGACGCTTCGTAAGTCGGCTGTTGTTCGAGTTTGGCATCATGTTAATGATAACAGTTGGAAAGCAAATGCAAATATCAAACTGAGCCAGCTGCGCTCTGCCGTACAGCTACTCTTGCGACATGCAAACATGCCGGATCTTGAGCATGCTATGGCAGTCTCACCAGGGGGCTCATCCAGGCAGACCGAGGACTCCAGCCCAGCAAATACGTTTTTCGAACATGCTCAGTCTAGCATGGTTGTGCCACCTCCGATGGATATGACAAGAGAGTCGACAGCTGAGCTAGAGTTTCTGAACGACTCTGGCCTCGCAACTGTTCCTATGAAGAGTCTGTATGATCTCACTCGTCTCCGTACGCTCTCAAACAGCACGACGTACGGCACTAACTCCGCTTCGCTTAGCGAAGACTTCATCAGTCAGAATGTAGTATCGCTGGCAGAAGCGGAAGAGCTCTTCAAGCGGTACATGAACGATATTCGCCCTTATCTTTGGGCTGGTACCCTTTTTCCATACGACTCACTGGACGCTGTGCGGCGCAATTCTACCGTCCTGACAGCCGCGGTGCTCACCGTTGCTGCTCTCCATATGTCCACTGGCAATGATGTTCTACAGAGATGCTACGGCGTTTTTGTCTCATTGACATATAACACCTGTCTATCGCGGCCATGTAGCCTCGATGACATCCGCGCCCAGGCATTGGGCGCTTTCTATCTTTCCAACTTAAGCTGGAAGCTCTCTGGGCTAGCTGTCAGAACTGGTGTCGAGCTAAACTTACACCAGTCATACCAGAAGCTTATGCGCGGGCATGAAGATCACCGGGGCAACGTCAGGCTCTGGTACGCATTATATGTCTGCGAGCATCAATACAGCATCGCTTATGGCCGTCCACCTACCATCCACGAAGATGCTGCTATCAGAAACATTGAGCAATTCCTCGATAGTCCCAACGCTACACCAGGGGACTTTAGACTCTGCGCTCAAGTGAGCATGTTCAAAATTCTCACTGAAGCATACCACACATATGGCAGCGATCCAGGACATCCGTTGACGGAATCTGATCTTCATCAACTAAGACTGTTCAACCTCGCCATCGAGGAATGGCGATCTTCCTGGCAGGGAAGATCCACCGATGCTGTCGGCATCGACTCTTACCCCTCCAAGGCGGTATTGATGTACTACCACTTTGCTCGCGTGCACCTAAATTCGCTAGCGCTCCGTGCCCTTCCACCACTCAGCGCCATGTCTTGGGACACCCTATCCCATGAGCGACGAGAAGCAGCAAGTATAGCGACCGATTCTGCCATCAGCGCACTCACGCTCATCCTCGAGGAGCCGGACCTCAGTCGTGCCATGCCCGTTGTGCCCGTCTTCACGCACACCATGGTAGCCTTCTGTGCCACGTTCCTGCTCAACCTCGTGCGAGTCTGGAGCGGCACCGTTCAAGCGCACTCGCCGCTATCCCCCGCGGGTGCATTCGATCCAGGTCTAGGATTCAACGTCGGCCAGAGTCTCACGCTCACCAGGAGAACCGCAGACTTCCTAACGACCGTCGCGGAGAACTTGAACGAGAAGCATTTGGCAAACCATATCGTTCAGGGCATCAACGATGTCCTTGAACGTTTGGAGATTGCTAGCACGCCGGCGAGTGCGACAACGTTTCCGGTCGATGGACATACTGAGATGGATCTTCTGCAGATGCACCCCGGGACTGCGGCGGAAACGCCGTTCGACATGGACAACCTCGAGAACTTTGGGTTTGGCTGTGATGATGCGTTCTTGAAGCAGGTTTCGTCTACGAATCTTGACTTTTGGGATGCGGAGCCGATGTACTAGCCAAGCAGAGGGTTATTGCTTCTGCTGTACCTGAGGTTCGCCAGAAGGTGATCTAGACAGTTAGTCGGGAGTTATGTCAATATGGCGATAGCGATAGGTCTGCCTGAGTAGCTTCATTGCCTGCTACAGGGACCATTCAGGTGTGCTCATATTTGAGCGTCCACTCTTTCCTTCTTGTATTTTGTCATTTGCGCGAACAACACCACTTTGATGGTAAACATTCATTATTTCCTGGTCTCTTCACCTCACCATAGTCACTCGTTCTCTCGTACGAATAGTAACGTTAGTGTTCAGCAGTATACGGAGCATGGTAACAAATTGTATGCATGAATGAGTTGTTTTACAAGGTACTGCATCACGAGACTTCCTGCACGTATCCGAAATTGTGTCACCTGCAGCAAGCAAGCTGCAGAAAGCACTGATGCAATCTCCTGTGAGTACGTTACCATTTGTCACAGGCTCACTACAGACCATGGTGAAAGTGGAGGTACATTCGCTCTTCACCACTCACCACTCACCACAGCTTCCGAAACTCCTCCATCCGCATCTCCTTTGAGAACAGATACTTTTCTCCACGACCACGAATCTCTAATTCAACAACATCACTACACCTACCTTGGTCTCAACCCCTCTCAATGGCAGACTACCCACGCACCCCGCCCCCAAGCGGCCCTCAAACCCCAAACACGCCCTCCATCAACGACGCATCCCTCCGCTCCACAACTCCTCAAAGCATCACCTCTCCCACCCACGCCCGGCCTACCGTATCCACCAACTCGACCCAAGCCCTCGTCCTCGCAAACCCCCAACTCCGCCGCCTCCAACAAGACCTCCTCGCCCTAACCTCCTTCAACGAAAACTCCACCCTACACTGGCGCCCCGCATGGTTCACCCAAGACCCGCACGCCGCAAGTTCCTGGACGCTGTACAACCCGCCCAACGTCGTGACCCAACTACTTCCGCACGCGCCGCTCGGCCAGCTCGTGTATACTCGACGCATGCGGCGCGCAGGCGACTTTCCGCCCGCGTACATCACGACGTGGGTGCAGTGGAATCGCGTGTGTGATCTCTCTGGTGTGCCGCGGGATTGGCTATCTCAAGATATGGTGGAGTTGATGAGGATGGGGTTACCACGTGATGAAGGCGGGAATGTAGTTGGTTCGTATTTGTCGCGTGAAGTACACGGGAGTGGACTGACGAAGATGTAGCTCCACCTTCTTTCCCCATGTACCCCGAACCCCAGCCCCTGGACCATGGACGCTACATCCTCGCCCCGGCAACATACGCCTCCTTACCGAGAAAATTCCAGCTTCCAGACTACACAGGTGAGCCGATCGAGGACGTGCAAGTCGTGGTCGTGCATTCCTCAGGCCGTCTTGCGATCGAGCCGCGCGAGGAGTTCTTCATGCACTCGAGCCAGTGGACGCATTTTGATGGGTACGGCGGGTATGCGTTGAATGGGGAGTATTTGCCTGATTTGGAGGCGCCAAAGGAGCAGGGCAGTGGCAGGAGGTGGTGTTGGGTGCCGTGGACGGGGGAGATGGAGAGGAGTTGTAGGTTGATGGTCAAGTTGAGGGGGTTCAATAGTGCTATGCTACCGAGGAAGGAGCGTGGGGAGTAGGGTTGAAGATTGAATTAGAGATTGAGAATCTAAGGCTATCTGTAGTCAAGTTTGGGGTTATGCGAAAGGATGAGACATGGGGTTTTTGCATGGACCATGGCACGGGTATTGGTGCTTCTTGAAAGTAGCCCTACATCTCAACTAGACTTTCAAACACGCTATCAGATTGACTACCCGCTGATGTGCACCCATTCCTGCCTGTCATTGTTTGCAACAGACAATGTCTGGTTGGTGGTGAGTGACCGTTCGGGCCTCTGACAGGGTTGAGGTTGCCAAATGAAGCAAGTCGGAAGTTAATCATGTCAGCACTTGTACCACGACATTTAAGCTCCGACTCCGCACTTCACATGTTCAAACAAACATCACGTTCTGAGAATCCATGATTGCTAAAATGGCGACAATCAAGCGAGCAACTGTAAGTCTTGAAATTGAACAGCTCATGACTGATTCTAACAAGTCAGTATCTCATCCTTTTTGCAGTAGCAGCACCATACTTCTACGACCGCTACCTCGCATTCTCAAACATCGTGGCAAATTGGCCTGGAAAACTCGAGCATGTCAATAATTTCAAGAGTCACGAAACCAAATTTACGGATAAACTTAAGAATTGCGAAGACTTGATTCTACATGAAGCCCTAGGCATCGCATTTCTGAGCTGCGACCCTGGCCGCGATCGATGGAACACCGTCATGGTACGTTCATCATCACGTAAAACTCATGATAACTTTGAAAATGTTAATGCATGTAAAGGGCTATTTCCATCCCCCACGCCCATCCCAACCTCAAGGCGCAATATGGATGTACAGCTACGCCTCAACCCCCAACACCATCATTCCATTATCATTCATTGACTTCCCGCGCGCGCACGATTTCCACCCTCTAGGAATTATCTTTGATGAGAAAACATCGCGTCTCTATGTGATAAACCACTCCCGCCATTCCGGCAGCGTGATCGAGATATTCCAGCTGTCCCTTGCAAACCACTCCGCGACGCATGTTCAGACTCTCTCGCATCCGCTCCTACACACGCCGAACTCAATGGAGATCTTGGATAATGGTAACCTACTGGTGACAAACGACCACTTCCTCCGCGCCGCCGTGTCCCCCGCGCTGTCCAAAATCGAAACCTTCTCCGGCATCCCCGGCGGCACCGTGGTGTCCATCTCGCCCAGCGCCCCCTCAACCGCGAGGATATTAGCCAGAGTCGCCTTCGCCAACGGCATTGTGAAACTCAACGCCACGACAGTCGTTGTAGCGAGTTCGGCGAAACCAGGGCTGTACTTTTACCACCTCACGCCTTCTGGTGATTTCGAATTGGCAAGGTTCGTGCGCACGCCGTCTGGGCCAGATAATCTCTCTGTCGACACAAATGGTAAGGTCTTGGTCGCGGGCCATCCGTATGTGCCGAGTATGATGCAGGTGGCGGGGGGGAGGTGGAAGTGCGATGAGGAGGGGACGGAGGAGGAGAGGCGGGCGTGTGGGTGTTGGGCGGGGAGTTGGGTGGGGGAGTGGAGTGAGGAAGGGGGAGTGAGGACGATGTTGAGAGATGAGGGAGGGGAGGTGTGTACTAGTAGTTCGGCGGTGAGGGATGTGGGGAGGGGAATGGGGATGGTGAGTATGCTTTATGGAAGAGGGATTGTCGTGTTTAGGGAGTAGAGAGTTGGGTGGAAGGGTTACTGAGGGGGAGAGTTTCATGTGGATGGATGTGAAGGTATGTGGGAACAGCGCCTTCGCGCATCCGACATAATGCTTAGTGGGGATTGTATGTGCGCTTTACGCAGGTAGAAGAGCACCGAGATGTTCAAAAGCCTACGGTCGTTCTGCATCATATTAGAATAGTTGCGTATAGCAGCGTTGCCAGAGGCGTGGATGCCACATTGATGTGAGTTTTGTTCATGGAACAGTTTTCAATTCAAGTGCTTGCTAAATCAAGCACTCCAAGTCCCTTAGCAAAAACGGCTCTACTCAAGACTTCTTCCAGCACTGTGACCCAAGCATGACATTGTGGCTTACGAATACAAGTCGGGAGCATTTAAGTCATCTTCGGCTTTTGAGCCCGCATTAAGACGCTTGGAACCAGTGTTGTGTTCCCGGGTGCAAGTCGTCCACGGTGGGAGCTCTTTCTCCTTCCGGTGCCTTTCTTGAGCTAGCGAACTTCGCAGAAGTAGTTGCAGAGATACTCTCTACCATGCTGCGCGCTGACATATATCGTCCTAATCCATGATAAGGCATGTCGTGTAGCGTATGGCCCTACCATACTCGTACCGTGCAGCAGCGGTCCACATCTTCCGCTCTTGCATCGAAGGTGCCCAGGCCGCATTTTTCTCTCCTAGAAAACCCGCCTTCCCAATATCTTCTCAACCCCCAACTTCACACAATTCCCTTCCAAGCCCCTCTTCCATCACTTCCATATCCCCAACTCTCGTAGCAAACACCATCCCCAGTCCTGCCTCCGCATGCCACCCTACGTGACATCTAAAAGCCCAGGCGCCCGGGGAATCCGCCACAAAGCGAATCCACAACCACCCAAACGCCTGCAAACTCGCCGTATCCCTCCTCAGAAGATTCCTTTTTGCATCCTCCATGTCCCCAAGATTGGACGGCGCATATGCCCGCCCGGAACCCATAACCCAGAATTTATGCCCGTGCAGGTGAAACGGATGATTCCCGTCGTCGAAGTTTTGCAGCACGATGTCGATGGTGGATATGCTGTGTGTTTGGTAGACGAGGTGGGAGAGAGGGTTGAAGAGGGATGTGTTTATCCCATCTCCTGCATCCCCGTTTTCTTCTGAGGGTAAGTGCGGGGAATCGAGGAGAGTGTATAAAACAGGTTTTGCTGCGTCGAGGTACAACGAGCTATCATTGAGATACCCACGAGACAGCGTGTGGTCGCGGATCTGAAACGAGGAGCGCAGGAAGAGCGTATGGTCTGCTGATTCTGGATAGGGGATAGGGAGCACGGGCGTGAGAGACGTGATGTTGAGGTCGCGGCATTGGACTTCGATGATTTGGGACCAGTCCGTTGTTTGGGGAGTGAGGCTTCCACTTTCTGGTGAAGTGTAGTCGATCACGCCCCAGGCTTCTTCTTGCAGCTCTAGATTCTCGTACGCGAAGCAGTGCGTTATCATCCTCGCTCGCAGCCAGTACAAGCCTTTATTCTCGTCCTTCGGCGGCGTCAAGACAATGCTGTAGCGCTGCCCAGGATTGATGTTCAAGCGTTGAATACTCTGCGGATGCACGTCCGTGCCATCGACCTCCGTAACCTGGAAATCATGCTCGTCAATCTGCAGCGAAAACTCTGCAAACGCACCGACATTCAGCACACGAAGACGCGTGCTGGATGTCCTCGACAGATCAAATCTCGCCTGCGAAACACCCGTAGCTTTACATTTGCGCTTCGGCAGGTCCTCGCACCTGCGCAAATTCCGCCCGTTTATCAGCGCAGACGGCGGGACAGGCTCGTCGTTCTCATTGCCCGGAGCAAGATACTGCACCAACAGCTCTGACGAGAGATCATAGTAGTAATCCGACAGCATGACCACGCGGTCTTGCTCGTACGGGACTTTTTGCAGCGCTGTTTCTTCTCCGTCTCTGGCATGGATGACTAGAGGACCCACCAGTCCATCCGAGGCTTGCATGCTCATGTGGCTGTGGTAGTAATACGTGCCAGACTGGCCGGTGACGTTGAAACGGTAGGTGGAGGATCGACCAGGTGGGATGGGGCACTGCGTGACGCCCACAGTCCCGTCCATCCAGTTCGTGCCATTCTGGTAAAGCCCGTGCCAGTGTATTGATGTTGCGTTGATACCGCGGTTGTGGATGTGTACGACGATTTCGTCGCCTTCGTTGCATTCGATCATGGGCCCTGGGAAAGTCGCATTGATTAGTACCATAGGGCGGTAGACGCCATCTGGGTTGAGCTCGTGGTCTGAGATGATCCATGTGTATTCTCGTGTTCTGGGCGCAGCGTTGAAATCCCAGGCAGGATCGAGTATGTAGTCCTCCTCCTGACGGAGTTGTGCAGAAGCAGCGTTTACTGCTTCAGGGCGAGTTCGGCGTGCGATAGCAAAGTCGAGGAGAAGGCCGAGTGTACAGATGATATTTATAGTGACGGTGACAATGAAGGTCCAGCGCCGCCGCTTCGAATGTTGTGTGGTTTTGTCTGCCTCTTTCCATCGAAGATCATGTTCGATATAAGAATCGGAGCTCTCGCGACTAGTGGTCTTGCCTTGATGTAATAGACCGACCTGCTCCTCCATCGCGATCGTATTTGGCTGGGACATTTCCGTTTTTCAGCTTTGGAAGCTCCCCAAACAGCCTGTTGTATCATCAAGTGAGGAGCATTTGGATGACAAGGCCAGAGCAAGTTCGTTCAAAAGACCGCGAAGTGAAGTCTTCAGTGTTCCAAACTTTCTTCTCAAAATCGTCGGCCAAGGATCATTCCCTCCACGTCTCCCTTGCAGCACCAGGCACTACAATTATTCGCGCGTGTGCCGTTCAAAAGCAACCTACTACCGAAGCAGCTGTTATATCATGTACTAGCCTGAATAGACCCACCAGCTTCTTAGCACATGATAACGTTAAAAAGAAAGCCTTAAAGTCAAACAGCCGTTGAAAAGTGCTTCGACTTTCCAGACAACGCACCCGCTGGTAACAAGTGGCGCAAAACTTCGTCCGACCCAGCTTACGAAGTAACACCCAGAGCAGGAGCTCGTCCATAAATGCCCCGCCAACCATTCGCCGCCACACCCCATTCCTCGCCCCGTCCCTCCTAGCGTACCACGGTATGACAGCCCAGCTCCGCCAATCAGCCGCGCACGCGCACACTGCGAAGCTTAGCCACCTTCCCGAAAAGCTTGAATCACGCAAGTATAGATTAGCAGGCTAATCGTGTAGTCTTTCCGCCACCCTGTGCACACAGGAGGCCTGCGAGATTGCTGATAGGTTTTGCATGTTGTAGGTGTGATCTACGCCTAAAGATGGGAAATATGGTCGCGGACACGAAGATTGATGAGGAAGGTGGGACCAATGGAGGGAAAGTTTGTGGAACACTACTATTGCGCCCGTTTTGTACCACGGGTTGGCGTGTCGTTCTCTTGTTATTTATTCCGGTGGGGAAATGATCCCTTCTTGAAGATACTCCTGATATTTAACACTTTTCACAGGGTGTACTCGCCATGGTCTGCTGGCTCGCCGTCTCCCTGACTGCGCTGGCGAGCGTAAGCTCAGCGCAGTTCGTCAAGGGAAAAGCCTTCGACCGTATCGCCATCATATGGCTGGAGAACACCGACTACGACCTCGCCGCTGGCGACCCGAATCTCGCATGGCTCGCGAAGAAGGGCATCAGTTTGACGAACTACTTTGCGCTCACGCATCCGTCCATGCCAAATTATGCGGCTGCCATCTCGGGCGACTACTATGGCATTAATCATGACAACACCGTCAACATTCCCTCCAACATATCTACCCTCGTCGACCTACTGGAGGACAAGGGCGTCAGCTGGGGCGAGTACCAGGAAGATATGCCGTCGGTTGGTTTCACGGGCAACTTCAAGAATCCGAAGACGGGTGCGAACATGTATGTGCGCAAGCACAATCCGGCAGTGTTGTACGATTCGGTTGCGAAGCAGTCGGACAGGCTGGCAAAGACCAAGCCTTTGACGCAGTTCAGTGCAGACTTGAAGGCTAACGCGCTTCCTCAATGGATGTTTATTACGCCAAACATGACATCAGATGGTATGCGTTCGAAATTCTGTTATGCAGTCAGTCTACTCACACTGCCCAGGCCACGACTCGACCGTAACAGTCGCGGGATCATGGACTCGGAAGTTCCTCGAGCCACTTTTGACCGACGAGACCTTCATGAACAACACACTCGTCATGGTCACGTTCGATGAGAACCACAGCTACGCGGAACAAAACCGCATCGTCGCAATATTGCTTGGTGATGCCGTGCCGTCGCAGCTCGTTGGTACCAAGGATAACACCTACTACAACCACTACAGCGAGATCTCAACAGTCCAAGCCAACTGGGGGCTTCATACTCTTGGACGTTGGGACGTGGGTGCCAATGTCTTCCAGTGGGTAGCCGCGAAGACTGGCGACAGCGTACGTACATGGTCTGGCATTGTTCCTTTGAGCAAGACCTTCTTCAACGCAAGCTATGCTGGCAAGTTGAACAACAAGAACTCGTCGGTGCCCTGGCCTGTACCCAATAGTAATGCCGAGTATGCAGGGAGGACTGTGCTGCCGGCTATTGCGAGTGTCTGGGGAAAGCAAGTCGATCGGTCGGCGTATACATCCGCGTTGGAGATTCCAGATGGCCAGCATCCAGATGCGGAGTTCAAGTAGAGTGTCTGAGAGAGAGGAACAGAAGTCTTTGATCTTGTGATCTGGTTCTTCTTTTGAGAAGTGAACAACCTTGCAGTTGAGGATATGCCCGGCAGTGGAAGTGGTCTAGACTCAGCTCTACATCTAAAGCCCGATGAACCCTTTCCGCATGCGCACACTCGGCATTGACACGAGGCAGTGTACTGTAGCGTAGCACATACAATGAAACAAGCATGGGTGAATTGTCAGCTTCTCTGTCCAATTATATGCGGTACTACCCAGTTCTCACACCCGGTTCGTTTCCTCATAGGTGACAAGGTGCAGTATGGGTATGGATTGGTGCGTGCCCAAGCTGCTGCAGGTGTGCGCATTCGAATCAATTTAGCCATACCAGGATATGGGATTGTAAGAATTGCAGGGAAACGGGGCTGCCCTTGTTCGACATCAGGCCAGTGCACAATTTTCGTGTGCTTGTTGTCGACTGATGTTGACGCCAAACGGGTGGTTTCGCAATATGGAGGTGCATTGCACATCACGTCGTCAAGGTCACCTGCTGTCAAGATGCAGCGCCAAAGACATGCGGTTCGCTGGCTCAATGTCGGGGTTGAGCACGTAGCCGAATGCGCGGGCTAATTCGTGCATGCACATGCTGCGGGACGGAGCATGTCAAAATCTGGTGGATGCAGCTCGCAGTGCAGCCTCGAGTCCAGCTGACGATGGCGGGCATCCGCCTCCTGCCCTGTGCCCTATCGCGAGCTAACGAGATCTTCGTCAACGAGAAAAGGCCGACGGCATGGTGTTGACTTGGGCGGACGAATGAAAACGGCGGGAGGAGCAACAACCCCTGGTGCCCTTTGCAACCAGACGCAAACCGTTGCTGATGTTGTCGGAGCAGTTTGCTTCTTCAGGCGAACGTGGTTCAGCGTCGATTCACCATCGATGTCCGCTTACATAGCGCAGTTCTGCCCGAAAGCTCGGGTGAGCAGGAGGGATGCCGGTCTCGTCCCGATGCATGCTCGAGGATGCGAAACACAGACGCTGGGTAGGACAGGGGACGTCATGTAGCGCAGCTGTTCCTTGTGCATGGCGAGACATGGAGGAAAGCGGGCGGTTTTCCTGCGCACACACGAGCGACGGTGCTGGATGACTGATCTGCAGGCTGAACTGGAAGCGGACCGAGTCCACAGGTCCCGCCGCGTTTGGCGAGCAACGAGATGTGCGGCGGCGGAGAGGTGTCTCAGCTGCGCGCTCACCTCACAGCATCAGGGTCTCATCGCTGCGTGCATGCGCGGTGGCGAGCAGCGAGCAGCGAGCAGCGCACAGAGCGAGAGCGAAGCGTATGCTGATGTGCTGATGGCATGGCAGCTCCACGCGCGCGCAAGGGAGACGGCATGGTGAGGGGATGGGAACACAGCCAGCGCACACAGGCGACGGGGAGCTAGGCCTGAAGGAGGCGGCAGACAGACTGCGGGCGCTGCGTATGTAATCACCGCCCCGGTTCTGAGCCAGCCTCGCATGTGGTTTCAGTGGTGCAGAGCCAAGATTGCGCTGCAATCGAGGGCGCGATGAGCGCTGCAGACGGGCGACGAGCGACGGCCGACGTGAGTGACATGCGATGGCAGGCGGCAGCGTGCGTTGGACATGAACGGACGGGCGCTGGGCGTCGTCAGGCATGGCGCGCAGGAGCCGCTGCATGGATTTTCCGAGGCTGTGTGCGAAATTAGGCAGGCTTCCAGAAGGCTTCGCGCGGGCTTCCAAGTTCGCGCGGGCGGGACAGCAGTGGCAGTGGGGATGCGCGCTCGAGGACGGCCATTCGCTCCTGCCGTCCAACCTCCGCCCCAAGACGACACCAGCGCCCAGCACCAGCTTAGCCCGAACCTCACAGCGACTGCGTCCGCGTACCGCAAACCCTATCGCGACCCTCAAGCCCTGATGCTTCTCCGACTGCAGCCAATTCTGCGAGTGCGCTGTATGCGACACCGCCGCTAGTCTCCCGTGCCTGTATCTGCCCTCTGGCCGTCTCTGGCACCAGCAACCACACGCCCGCTGCAGTCGTCTGGTCTCGTCTCAGACACCTGGGAGCTTGACTGTAGTCCCGCCAGCTCAGCATTCCTGCGCGGCGCGCCCACCGTCTGCAATCAATTGCGCCGCTATTGCTGCTGCTGCTGCTGCTGCTGCTGCTGCTTCTACTTGCTCTGCCCTGCTCTTGCGCCGCGCTGCTGCTGCCATTCCGCTGCCCACGAGACACCGCCGCCCGTCGCTCGCACCTGCCCCAGCACCCACCCGCCGCGTCGCATTCGCACCTCGCGCCTTCCTCGCAGCAATTGCCTGTGCGCCAGCGTGCAACCGTCCAGTGTCCAGTCCGCCGTCCACCACCGCGCCGTCGGGTCCCTGGGCCCTTCGTCGACATCGCCGTTTCAGATCGCATCTCAGATCACCGCGCGCCCTCGCCGTGTCTAAATCTGTGCTTCCCCCACGCCTCACGCCTCACGCCTGCTGCCACTCCGCATCGCCTACAGCGCTACTGCAATCTCGTCTCTCTCCGGTCGACACTGCCCATCGACTCGTCTGCGCTGCGACGCCGCTCCTTGCTTGCGCCCACGCCCTGTACCACCGCTCCACCGCGCGCAACCCACTCCAGACGACGCTCTGCGACCCCGAGACGCTGCCCATTTTGCGTCAACAATACCACATCCTCCCCTCTGTGCGGGAGGCTCCACGGACGCCCCAGACCAGCATCGCCTGGTCGCCGCAGCATAGGTGGAGACGATGGAACATGACATGTGCAATGTCATCTACATTGACCGGCGCGCCAACGACGAGCACGTGCAGCGAGAGACGCTCTCCGATTCACTTGTTGCGCGCACGAGCACCGGCAATGTAGGCCACAGCTATTTCGCCCTGGGCAAGACGCCGCCCGCTGAGGTGCATGCGAACGTGGAAGCCATACTGTCCATGTTCAACGAAGGTACGTGCCGACACACTCAACCACGGCCACGCTACTGACACGCTACGTAGTCCACATCTGCGGTTCAGGCCGAACATGCTTATCCAGGATCGCCAGCATACTCGATTCGCCCAGAGGCAACGCGCCCATCTTTGTCATCATAGACGTCCCCTACGCCGAAGAGCAGCGCCTCAAGCGGTTATCTCGCGAACCACGCACGCCCTCGCCCACCTCTGGCCGTCTGATACGAGTTGATACGAGCGAACCCAACGACATCTACGGTACCCACCTCCTCACCCACGTGTCCTCGGAGATCTCGTCCAGGAATTTCTCCAAGCTCGTTGTACCTGTGGTCATGTTGACTGGCCTGGAGCACGAACCTGGCCCGTCGGGCCTGCCCTCGCCAGGCATATACGGCGCGCAAGTTCTGACCGACAACGTCCGCATATCTCGCTACCTGGATGCCGGCGCTTTCGATGTCTTTTCAAGTCCTCTGTCCAAAGATCGCATGCATGGTCTGGTTATTCACGCCTACCGACTGCAAAAAGAGTTTGCGCGCGAAGAGGCCAGTTTTCTGACTTCTAAGAGAAATCGGAAACTCTCTTGGGTCGGTGTCGACGATGCCAAGCCTTACGGGTACCTTCGTGAGGCAATGGTTTCGAATCTGATGACCGGTATCTGCAATCCAGAGACTGTAGGAGAGTCATTAGATGCCAAGTATGATTTTAGTTCCAGTGCGCAATTTTGCATACGCTAACAAAATCCAGTGATTTCGACTTGAGCCGAGATCGCAGAGTCGTTGTGGAAGACGCGCTTGGAACGTGGGCTTTCTCCGCTCACGATTACACCGACGACGAGCTGCTCTACGCAGCACTAGTCATGCTTAAACATGCTTTACAAA
Organism: Parastagonospora avenae f. sp. tritici 18332-5; assembly: GCA_022559985.1. Classification (NCBI taxonomy): domain Eukaryota; kingdom Fungi; phylum Ascomycota; class Dothideomycetes; order Pleosporales; family Phaeosphaeriaceae; genus Parastagonospora; species Parastagonospora avenae. The sequence goes on from JAFJTR010000080.1 coordinate 50,631, forward strand.
TGCCAGAGCTCGACAAATGGAGAATACCAGAAGGTATGTACTTTTCGTCTGCCAAGTGTTTTTGCTAACATCTCAAAAAGCCGATCTCATTGTTTTCCTCCTTGCCAGTCGCACTGCGTACAACGAATTCGTCAAGTACCACAACTTCCGCCATGTTGTCGATGTTCTCCAGGCCCTTTTCCACTTCCTCGTCAGAATAGGAACATTACTTCCGTATCCTCCAAACGACTCCGCCAGCTCCTTGACCAAGTCGCCAATAGCTGAGCTCTTGAAGCCTTTTGACGCGCTCACGCTTCTCGTTTCTGCCATTGGACACGACGTTGGCCACCCGGGTGTCAACAATGCATTTCTTGTAGCTTTGAATGCGCCATTGGCGCAACTTTACAACGACCGCTCCGTTCTAGAATCTTTTCATTGCGCCGCGTATTCACAAATACTGCGTCGATATTGGCCACAGGCTTTCTCGGATAGTGCGATGCGGAAACTAATGATTAACAACATCCTCGCTACCGATATGGGGCTGCATTTCAAATACATGACCGACCTTGGGAATTTGCAACAGAAAATTGCGCACGACCAGGGTGACACCGATGGCTGGAATTCGAAGATGAAGGAAGAGCAAAAGGACCTGGCCTGTGGTGTCCTAATCAAGTGCGCTGATATTTGCAACGTGGTAGGTTGACGAAATCTCCATGCTCCACGTCGTGAAGCTAACATTTCTATCAGGCACGAAAGTTTGACACAGCGGCAAAGTGGGCCAACATCCTCACAGACGAGTTTAGTAACCAGGGCATCATGGAGCAAGAATTACAGATGCCTTCATGTCTGTTTGGCGGACCGCCCGTCCGAGATGACTTGATCAAGCTTGGAGAGTCACAGATTGGCTTCATGAACATCTTCGCCTGTCCACTGTTTGAAGCAGTTACCGACATTCTACCAGCGATGCGATTTGCTGTCGATGAAATACTGGCAAACAAGACTGTCTGGGAAAGCAAGATCGACAGCGAGCGCTCAAAGAAGAGAGAACACCCCAATTTCTCGTTGGGTAAGCTAGCTCCTGCTTTTGCCGTCGATCCGTCTCCAAGCCCGTTCTCTGGCGGGCCGCCCAGATCGATTGCTGAAGTGAGTGCGCCAGTAATTACACCAGACGTAACCGCCCAGGAATTGCTGGGCGACAATCGACGTCGAGGTTCAAGCGGAACCATACAGGCCACCGTGGTAGAAGCACAGGGATCGCCAGCGAAAGTTGACAAGGACCCAAAACGGTTATCTGCAGCAGGGCTCGTGGCACAACGTGCATCCGCATCTCCAGAATATCAAGGATCAAGACGAGGAAGTGGAGATGCTAGCTTGACGAAGATTCTTGTCACGCAGACCCCAAACCCTACCGAATCGTGTCCTAGGGATCACACTCCAACACCTGAGGACCACAACCGAGGACAACGCAAGGACACACTTACTAGGTCTGCCTCCAAAAAGAACGACAGAGATGGTGCAAGACCTGTCACTGCCCCATCACAGGCCAGGCACAGCCAGAGTAAGCTTGCAGTTCCCTCAGTCCAACTTTCGAGTCTTACTAATAGTGAGCCAGATGTCAATCTCTATCCTATGCCGCAACCCTCTTCTCAAAGCCACTCACAGGTTGATTTGTCACATACGGCCAATGGTAATTTCGACGGCTCAAAATTACAGCATTGGGATTCGAGCAAGATTAGTGGCGACAGCAACATGACACGATCCGATGCCTCGCGCAATTCGAGCTGGTGGCGGCAAATGAGTACTAGGCGTACTACCCGCGACACGAGAAATGGCGATACAGAAGGCAAAGCATCACACAAAGAGACGACACTCGACACCACGCCGTCAAATACGACCTCAACTACGACATCCCCTACGATTCCCAGTCCCGATCGCAAGACTACGACAGGCAAGATAAAGAGTTTCTTCAAACGAAAGCCTAGGCACGAAGAGCAACCCAAACAGCTTTCCAGTTTTGGCAGCTCCTCTCAACTGCGCACACCGCCAACCCGCGATCCGAGCCGGTCATTGAACGGCGAAGATTGAACAGACCACGCCACTCCTAGACACGGATCACTATTCCAATCTCCTCACGAACGGCGTCGTATCGAACTACCAATCACGGCATTTTTCCTTCCTTCATCCAACATACCCATCTCAAAAGCGGTTCTTGGTCTCCTTGCAGCGTCTCTTGCAGATTTCCTGTCCTCTGGGGTCCCCTTTACTAGGATACGATAACGCATGACATTCAACGGGCGGCCATGAAACAAAAAGCTTCAACTACTACTTGTACTTACTATGTCGGGAGGGGAAACAGTCCGACCTTCGGGTTCCTTCTTATTGTTTTTCGGGGTCCCAGCGAGCGAGCGACTTTTTCTCCAGGCTTGGGGAATTTTTAACCCGCGACACGCATTTCATTTCTTTCGCATTCAGTCACTCGAATTCCTCGATGTTCTTTTCTTTGTATGTTCAATATCGCGCGAATTACCGACGCGAAAGGTCCTTTCTCACCCGCGAAAAGAAATGCGCTGTATAGTTGTTCTTCGCTCGGAAGCCTTTTTCTAGCGCGCGTGTGTGTCTTGCATTTCCTGATGCGTGCGGTTTTCCTTGGTATAGCAAAGCACATGTCTGACCTTTCTCGCACTCTCGTGCTCTGCTCTCTCGAGCATGGGTCGGACTGGAATCTCTGCTGAGAGGGTTGTTCGTAGAGGGCTTCGGCCGAGGTTTGATCAACACCCAGGAGAAGCTGCGAGCGCGATTGAAGGTTGGGGGAGGAGGTGTGGGGAAGGAAGACGCAGGCGTGAGAATATTGAGCGGATGAGCTCGGCAAAGAAGAATTAATGAACAGTTTTGCTAGTAATGAAAAATGTATATTCAATGCCTTGCTTTTTGTGTGGAGAAGTCGCCAGATTTCAATTATGATTCATTGAAGAGGAGTAAGATGGATAGTGGTTGAATGGTGATTATTTTCTACTGATACAGGTTCAATTAGATAGATTTTACACGCTTTACACACCTTTCTCACCCCCAACAACCCCTTCGCACCGCTGACATATCTCCTCCTCGGGCTGCATCACTAAGCGCCAACACCGCGGACACTTCTCCCCACCAGGCGCATGCACGACCACCTTCGCACCCTCCCATCCCTCCACCCCTGCATTCACGTCTTGCTCGACACTCCACGCCCAGCTCGCCTCAGCCGCGGACCCCCTTATTTCAAACTCCGAAACAACAAACACCGAAGCAAGTTGCTCTTCCACGTCGCCTACACTGAGAGCGGTGTTTTGCGTGCACGTCCTAACCGCCTCTACCAGCTCTTGCGCAGCGGCTTGGGAGGGGAGAACAAGCGTGACGCTAGATTCAAGGCCCGAACCGATTTTCTTGTCTGCGCGGAGAGACTCCTGGGCGGTTTTTATGGCGGTGCTGAGGGGGGTGATGTACGCGAGCATCGATTCTATTTGCCTATCCAGGGACGAGGATGGGGAAGATGAGGGTAAGATTATCCAAGACCCACGTGCGGGATGCGTGGAATGATCCCTCAGGCCCGCGGGGACATGGGCCCATACCTCTTCAACCAGCAACGGCGTGACAGGCGCCAGTATCCTCAACAATTCGTAGAACACAAGACCAAGAACGCGTTGGATGCGCTGGCAATCTTGCAGGTCGCCCGTGTATATCCGATCCTTGAGCGTCTCAAAGTAAAACGCCGACAAGTCGTTGGAAATGTATTTGTTCAGTGCGTTGACGCCCTTGAAGAATTCGTACTTGGCGTAGTGCGCGTGGATGTCGTGTGTGACTTGCGCGAGCCGGTGCAGCGCGAGCCGGTCGGCGAGATGTGTGCTTTCGGGGGGAGATACGTGCTCCAAGGAGGAGAATGTGGGCGGGCAGGAGGGCAGGGAGAAGATGCCGAGCAGCCATTTGAAGGTTACGCGGTACTTGTGGAGAGCTTGGTTGACGGACATTAGCACGGGTTGCCCGATGGTTACGTCGCGCGTGTAATCGCTGCTGGCGGCCCAGAGGCGGAGAGCGTCAGAGCCCATGGCGTCGAAGGCTTGTCCCGTGGAGTTTGGCTGTGCGGCCTGGCCTTTTTGCTTCTTACGCTTGATAGGTGGGAGGAGCTCGCCGGACATGATTTGCATGGGGGAGATGACGTTGCCGAGGGACTTGCTCATCTTGCGGCCGTCGGAGTCGAGTGTGAAGCCATGTGTGATTAATGTCTTGTAGGGTGCTCGAACGGCGAACTGGTCGTAAGGCTGGAGAGCAACGTGGGTCAGCAGCGAAGACTGGAACCAGCCGCGGTGTTGGTCGGTGCCTTCGAGGTAGACATCGGCCACAGGCTGGTCTGCTTGGGGAGGGAGTAGGGTCCAGCTGGTGCCACTGTCAAACCATACGTCCATGGTATCTCTACCTCGGACATAGGTACCAGTAAGATGCTTTGGCTTCCACGCTGGGTCATCCTGCGCGTCCGTCCACCAAGCGTTGATGCCACGCTCTTTGATCACACTGATGACATGCTCAATGGTTTCCGAGTCCATGGCAGCTTCCAGCTGGTCACCGTTGACCTTGTACAAAGCTGGAATAGGCACGCCCCACGCACGCTGCCTGGAGATGCACCATTGACTTCGGCCCTGGATGAAACTCTCTAATCGTGACCGACCGGTTTCTGGCATGAATTGAACTTTTTCAATTGCTTTCATCGACGCAGCCTTGATGCTCTCGACGTTGGCGAACCACTGCTCTGTCGCTCTGGTGATGACAGGCTCTTTCGTTCTCCAATCGATGGGGTACTTGTGTCGGTACTCCTGCTTCCCGCGTAGCAGGTCTTGCTTCTCAAGATATTCGCACACAGCATTGCTGCCTGACTTCTTCTCATCAGCCACCAAAAGGCCTTCGAGAAGCTCGGGCTGCTCTGGAAAAGCGTCTTTCGTGAAGGCACCAGCATCATCGATGGGGGCAAAAGCCGAGAGACCAAGAGCATGGCAAACATGGTAATCATCCATGCCGTGACCCGCTGCCAGATGTACAAGACCAGTACCAGAAGAGTCGGTAACAAAGTCGGCATGAATGACAGGCTGGAATCCACGTGCTTTCTGAAACGGATTTTCGTACTGCAAATGTCCAGCGAGGTCTGATCCTCTCAGCCCCGACATAACAACAGAAAGCTCGCGCTCCAGAACGGACTCATACTCCGCGACCCGAGAAGCAGCCACGAAAGTCAATTCGCCACTGCCGTCTGATTCTCTGACGAGGCAGTACTCCATGTCGTTGTGCACTGCGATCGCACTATTCGCCGGCAACGTCCAAGGTGTCGTAGTCCAAATTACCACATTGACCTCTCCCTCAACGCCCTTCAACGCGCCGTTCCTCAGCTCCTCCGCCATTCGTACAGGGAACCGCACAAAAGCAGCCAAGCTTTTTTGCCCCTCATCATACTCCAACTCCGCCTCCGCCAGCGCCGTCCTCGAGCTCGGACTCCAATGCACCGGCTTATTCTGCCTGTATATCAAGCCCTTCTCAAACATAGTCTTGAACACCTCCAGCTGCCTGATCTCAAACCCGCGTTCCATGGTCTTGTACGCATTATCCCAGTCGCCCATGACCGCCCATTCCTTGAAGCCGCGCATCTGCTCTTTGATGGTGCGCGTGGCGAGTTGGCGGGCTGCTTCGCGGACGGTGATGGGGCTGGTTTGCGCCGCGTCTTTCTTTTGCGCTTGTAGGGCTTTGATTTCGATGGGCAGGCCATGGCAGTCCCAGCCGGGGATGTAGGAGACTTGTTTCCCTTGCGTGACTTCGTACCGGCATATTATGTCTTTTGTGATCTTGTTTAGCGCGTGGCCGATGTGTAGTGGACCATTGGCGTACGGAGGGCCATCGTGGAGTGTGAACGTCGTGAGAACTACACTATTCGTAGCAGCTCCATCTTTGAACTTGTTCAGGGCTTCGAAGCGATTGGCGCTTCGCTGCCATGTGTATAGGTCATCGGTGCATCGTCGCAAGTATTCCGCATTCGTGGCGGGTGACGGTCGGGGCGGGAAGCTTGACTTGGGCAGTCGAAGCGTAGACGACCATGATGCGCGAAGGACACGCGTCGGGGTTAGCATAATAGCATCATGGGCGGGGTGGCGGCCAATACAGCTGATTTTGGACTTTTTAGAGATTGAGGTTGCGATGGTGATATTTCGGAGATTGACCGGACTTAGTCACTGCACTATCATACAGATCGAAAGATAAGGCCAATCGTACAACAATTGCATAGCAGTTGTGAAGTAGATAATTTGTGTTGTCAGGAAAGCGTGTGAGGTTATCTCTAGCACTTGGCACTCTGGAGAAGCAAAAAGACGAAAATTATCCACAACAACAGAGCCTGGAACCGGTGCTGCACGAAGTGGCGGACAACAAAAATGCAAAAATAGAGGAATTCAGCCGACTATTCCAGCGGAGCCCGAGGAGAACCTCAGATTCTACCATTGATTGGGCCAGGGAATTACTATGACTGATCCTCAAATGGATTGATATTTTTCCTCTCACTAAAGAAATCTGTGTTGTGAAAAAGAAGATATTTTTTGTTTTCGCGAGTCCATGATGAACGCTTGAATATAGATCGGATGACTCCGGTTGCTTTCATTACACTTCATGTGTTTAAGAACAAGTACCATATGGTATACCTCCGAAACGCCTCTGTTGCATGAGATCCACTCAGTACACAGTCAAAGAGCTGACCGCACCATTCTTTAACACCTCAAACACCATACCCGGAAATCCAAACAGCTCAACGTTGCCCACATCTGCCGCACCATCGACCACACCACTCCCGGGATTTGCGAACCTGCTCTTCTTGCCCAAGCCCTCATCCCATCCGCCCAGAAGCTCGCAGCTACTGCCCGGGCTGTCACCCCAACCCCTGTTAAGAGCCATCCCTCTTTGCTGAAGTCGCTCTTGCTCCTCATTGTCGTAGTGCGGCTTGAAGACCTCTTTCAGCCTACCGGATATGTCGCCGAATAACATCTCCGAACTGAGTGGCTCACGATACATGGTCGAGGGCACGTGCTCTAGCGTCCATCTACTCCTCCTGTGGCGATTGAATTGATATGAGCCTGGCACGTTGCCATGGAAGATGATCTTGGTAACGGTCAAGTGGTTCAGAGGCTGTGCGCTGAGCTCGCCTTCTTCATGCACGTCTGATTCTTTCCGCTCGGCGGTTGGCGATGGGGGCGATAGTTGAGTGGGTTGCGAGATCAGGAGGTCGAAGCCGTGTTGGTAGTAGTTGTAGAAGTGTTCCGCAGCGGCTACCTCCCGCTCTTGTGCTTCAAGTGCTGCTTCGTCATCATCTTCCCAGTCGTCGCCTGGATCGGAACCGATGGCCGAGCCACGATCTGAGTCGAGCATATCATCTGAGGTCAAACCTGGTGATATGTCGGAAGCATCACTCGTTCTTCGGTCTTTGTGTATTGATAGCCGATGGTCATTCTTGCGGTAAATGGAGTCTGGCGCACCTAGCTCCATGATCAAGTCTTGGGGTGTTGTCTCACTCAATACAATCCAGAGTGCAGGGCCGAACCGCCTCACGACCTCGATACGTCCTTCGCCATGTATCTTGATCGTTTCGACTTCATCCGGTCCCCCATCCCGGCCTTTACCTGCTAGCGCTAATGATCTCGGGTTCGCTGGTATTGCTGTGAAGAGCGTTCTGCGGGCCTTTTGCCACGACTCGCCATGAAATATTGCCATGGAGGTTGCAGGACCAGTGGCGGTCGAGGACAGAAGACTGATGAAGTCTTTCTTGTCTGAATATGCCGAGTGTTGTACCGGGAAGTTGAATGCTACTCCGGGGTACGACAAATTGTACGTGCCTCTCGCATTCGGGTCCTTTGACTTGGGTGGACTGTACTCTCCACCATATGTTGGCCCCAGCAGCTTGTCATAGACATGTCTAAAGCGTGGTCCAGATGGTCCTGGCGCCAGCGGACTATGACCTTCTGCAGGTTTGTGGACCTCAATGTCCTTGTATACCAGTCTAGCCTTTGCAAAGTCCAGCACTTCTATCAGCCGTAACCGCTGGTCGGGGCCATCGAATTGTAATCGCAAGCCGTTATCGGGCAGCACGAGCTGTATTGGAGACGAGATCGGGTGTTGGTCATCGTGGTAGAGATGGAACCGCGGGAAAGCCTTGACTTCTGCCTTGATGGTTGTCAATACTTCGTGGAGGGAGCAGCCGAGAGCTGTTCGGAGTCAGCGAGAGCCCTGGACGTAGAATCTATTCGCATACTCATGAAGCCGACGCTTCGCCCTGGCTGTAGCTGCATATTTCCTTCTTCCATATTTCTGGTGGCCAAAGTAGTCGTGTATGAGTTGCGGAACCTAGTCGATAGTCTAATCACAAACGGCGGCCCTGGCTTGAGTGCAGGTGACCTAGTGCTCTGTCCACGTGGACACCATAGCAAAAGTTGTCTAGGTATTTACCTGGTAAAGAAGCCACTACCACATAAGCGAGCAGTTCACAGAGTAAGGTCTCCAATATAAAAGAACAGGTGTAAGTGCCTTATCGAACATGACGTTGCACATGGAGGGGTGGTGGGGTGCGGACGGCCACGGCAGACACCGGTCTTCGAGCAGTGTGCAGGTTACGTGATGGTAGATAGCTAAAGCTGCAGATGTTACAAACGAGTCTATTGAGCCTCACTTCAGCAGTCCTTAAGCCTACAACGATGTCTATATGGCACGCGTCATGGTGTTGTGGAGGGCTGCCCAGGTTGGTGAGGCCCAAGCTCCCAGCTGCAGCTTCCTGGGATGATCCTTGCATGTCTTAGCGCGTAAACAATGATACTGTTGTTGTGGGCCATCAACACAGAACACCAAGCGACATAGTTACTAACAACAGGTTCTCTTACCACGGCATACGCATAGCCCACCATGTCGGGTCTCCCACGGCCAGGACCGCCGCAGGTCAAGCGAACAACCTCCACAATGCGCCCACCCGCGTCGCGCCCAAATCTGATGTCGCGCGGCCGCTCTGCTACGCCTGCACTGAATGATGGACGCTCATCGCGAGCAGAATCGGTGGCCTCGACTTCACGGGCACCGCGATCTTCACCACTGAAACGGAAAGAGCGCGAATACGAAGACACGGTTGAAGAGACGAACATCAATGTCGTTGTTCGCTGTCGAGGACGAAATGATCGCGAAGTGCGCGAGAACAGCGGTGTCGTTGTCTCGACAAATGGCATCAAAGGCACGACTGTAGAGCTTTCCATGGGCGCCAACGCGCTCAGCAACAAGCAATACCAATTCGACAAGGTCTTCTCACCAGCCGCCGACCAGAATATGATCTTTAACGAGGTTGTGTCACCCATTCTTGACGAGGTATGTGTTTGCTTGGTGATGTGCGTGAAGGTAGACTTATCAGACTGCTAGGTCTTGAATGGCTTCAACTGCACCATTTTCGCATATGGCCAAACTGGTACTGGCAAGACATACACCATGACTGGTGACATCTCCGACATCCTGCCACCGCCAGACGCGGCTGGTATCATTCCTCGTGTTCTGCACGCCCTCTTCGACCGCCTCGAAGCCGCCGAGACCGAAAGCTCAGTCAAGTGCTCATTCATCGAACTCTACAATGAAGAACTGCGCGACCTGTTTTCAACCGATGACACAGTCAAGCTGAAGATTTTCGAAGACAACAGCAAGAAGGGTCACAGCACCACCCTGGTTCAGGGCATGGAAGAGTGCCATCTGAATACTGCCGCACACGGTATCGAGATGCTTCGCGATGGAAGTTATAAGCGCCAGGTTGCCGCAACAAAGTGCAACGACCTCAGTTCTCGAAGTCATACCGTGTTCACCATCATGGTATACACCAAGCGCGTAACAGAGGATGGCCAGGAATATCTCAGCGCTGGAAAGCTCAACCTCGTCGATCTTGCAGGAAGTGAAAACATCCAACGCAGTGGTGCTGAGAACAAGCGCGCAGCAGAGGCTGGATTGATTAACAAGTCGTTGCTTACACTTGGCCGCGTTATTAACGCGCTGGTAGAGCGCAGCTCCCACATCCCATACAGAGAGTCAAAGCTCACGCGCTTACTTCAAGACTCGCTTGGAGGCCGAACCAAGACCTGCATTATTGCTACTTTGTCGCCAGCAAAGAGCAACCTCGAGGAGACAATTTCAACACTAGACTACGCCTTCCGAGCCAAGAATATTCGCAACAAGCCCCAAGTGAACCAGGCCATCAACAAGAAGACTTTGCTGAAAGAGTTTACTTACGAGATCGAGAAGCTGAAAAGCGAACTGATTGCAACGCGACAGCGGAACGGTGTCTACCTAACCCAGGAGAACTACGAGGAGATTACCACCATCAGCGAATCGAGACGCATTCTTAGCGAGGAACAGCGTGACAAGCTCGAGACCATGGAACTCAACCTTCGGAACAAGGTCGAAGATCTCTTCAAGCTTACCACCAGCTTCCAGACCTTGAAGAAAGATAACGAGCAGACACAACTGGCTTTAGAAGGCACGAAGGGCATTCTTGAGAAGACCGAGATCGTGCTAGAACACACACGCCAGAACCTCACCGAAGAGACGGAGCTACGTAAAGCGCACCAGAAGACTGAGAGTGAGCTTGCAGATATTGGACAAGATATGATCTCGACGCTCGGCAAAACAACGTCGGATATTGATGGACTAAGATCGAAGATCCGCCGAAAATCAGAGCTCCAGTCTCAGAACAGGCGGAATTGGACCTCGTCGCAGACCACCGTCCTGGACACAACGCGCCTCGTCGAGGATCGTATCGAAGAGTTCCAGCAGCAACAAGAGCGGTTGATGGCTTCGCTGTCTGATCGAATGCAGAACTTTGTCCGGGACGAGCTTGAGAAACTCGGGGCTTCACAATCATTCTTACAAGAAAAGATGGAAGCATACCAGGTGTCCGAACAAGAGGTCAATGAGCAGACAGCGAAGTCTCGTGATGACATGAACGAAGTCCTAGAAGAAATCAAAACTCTGAGGGAGGACGTAAAGCTGAAAATTGGTGCTGGTCTCGATGAGCTTTCCGCCGCAGCTGAGACCATCTCCGCAAGCATCATCACTGAGCTAGAGGCCTTCCACACGCAAGTCCATTCATCGTATGCGTCTTTAGGTCGCGACTTCAAGACAACCTTCGATGATCTTGTCAAGGATTTGAATGAGCAACAAGCGGAGAATGAGCGCCTTCATCAGCAAGTCCTGGATGCGAATGCAGCACTAGTGAAAGCCAACAAGTCCTCTCAGGGACAGATTACGCACATCTTGGACGAGGAGAAGAAAAGATCAGCAGAGGAACGCCAACGACTGCTGTCCCAGATCACCGCACTTGTGAGCGCTACTGCTGATGCGCAGGAGATGAGACTCAGCGAGAAGCTGTCTGGCGTGAGCGAGGAAATTGGTGCAGCTAACACAGCGTTCGAGGCCAAGCAAGAAACATATACAGAGGGCATCAATGCTTGGTCGACCAAGTCTCAAGACATTCTGGCCGGTGTGTCCAAGTCCAGGGATGCCGTTAAGACCAAGATCAAATCAGATTTTGCAGCAGCAACTCAACACTCAACATCGATCAAGGACACCACGACCTCAGTCCATGCGAGCACTGTACAGACTGTTCAGGCACAGATGGCGCACTTGGATACGCAGCTTCAGTCCCTCGACGACATCGTTTCCCAAATCCGCGAACAGAACAACACCCATCACACTGCTCATACCGCCTCGCTTGCCTCACTGTCCTCGACTGTACAGGCATCGTACTCTAGCATCGGCGAGCATCTGTCCTCGTCCTTCGAACGTGTCCAATCGCTGGAAGCCGATGTTTCAGCGCAAGCTGGCACCCTCAAGGACACCCTGCCTACTCTTAGTGCAGACGCTGACATTCGCGCGCCTCTCCACGAGCTTCGCGATAACATAGGCTCACAGAATCTGATCGAATACAACCCAACCGGCGAGACACCTCAGCGAGTCTCCTATCAAATTCCCTCCAACCTGCCGCGAACTGAAACCCACGAAAACCTCCTTGCCCGCCTCCGCGACCGCTCTGATACCTCCGACACGAGCTCCTCCCGCAGTCCATCAAAACAGCCCATCTTCAACGACGCCACGAACACCCTCGTATCGCCGTCCGACATGTTCAAGCTCAGCACTACCGCAAAGCCGAACTTTGCTCGTTCCGTTAGTGCGACCTCCCACGCACACACTATCACCTTTGGTGCTGGGCCGTCACTGCGTGAACTGGATCCTAACGTCATTGCGCAGGAGTCTCATACCCAGCCTCTCCCTCTCGTCTCCCAGTCTTCCGACAGCTTCGTCATGGCAGCCCCGCCGAGTAAGAAGCAGCGAGGCAACCCAGACGACGGGAGCAAGCTGCCAATGAAGAAGATGCGCAAGACGGTGGCGGGTATCGCGGACAGGGAAAACTTGAGCATTACGAACTTTGCAAACAGTGTCGGGCCCGGAGTTGCGGGTCAGAGGAGGCTGCGAAGTCATGGATCTCAGTAAACTGTTGGAAGGACATGGTGTGAGATCCTCACTATTGGGAGGTTTCGTAATCTGTCTTCTGAGACTCTTACATGTATAAACGACAACTTTGCATTGCTTGGGCGTCTGGCGCAAGACTATCAAACGTGTCTGTATAGCACGAATACGGATCAGGAACAGGCTTGTTTCGTTTTTCACTTCCTTCACTGGATACATAACCGGCGTAATATCAAATTCGATAATACCTTTTCCCTCGTCATGACCAACTTCCTTGATCTTGCCTGTGCCCAATTCTGCGCTCGGACATGCGGTACTACCGTCCTGGTCCTTCGTTATGCAAGAACACGGCTGTGTGCACCTCACCCTTGCTGTCGGGTCTTGTAGCGCCGAGCATGGTCTATGAGCCGGTGGGCTGGGATACCCGTTGTTACTGTATGCGCGGATGCGTTGCTTGACGTTGGTACCGTGGGGTTGGGCTTTTGCTTCTCCTCTTCCCTGTTGTTGGTGTGCTGGGAAAGGGAGGGGTTGGATTTGGATTGGTCCCACGGCCTAAAAGAGCCTCCCTTGGGGCATTGCGGGCGGGCGAGAACAGGGTTCACAGCGCCTGCAGGATATGGTTGATGGGGTGGGTGGAAAAGCTACATGTCGTCACACTCTTTTCTCACGCTGTCATACATTGGTAGATCTAGACAGGGCATCTGTACTCAAACGCACGTTCTGAGCGGTGTGTGTGCATACGTATGTTCGAAGGTTCCGGTCAGTTCTGAACAAAACCTCATATTTGCATCCTCAACGCGCCCGGAGATTATATCCGTCCAGCAAGGCGCCTTTGCCTCGTCCTTCGTGCGTTGTTCGCGGCACAGCGGTGCGCATCCCATGCTGTGCGACGTTGCCTCGCTGCTAATGGGAGTTGCCGCGGACTGCAGTTACAAGTCGCACACTTGCAAGTGGCGGTGACTTGGCATGCCTCCGGGCTCGGCTTCCCGTCCTATCGAAGTTGCGTGGGGGATTCGGCTTGTGGGTTCTTTCGGAGGCGGAGCTGGACCGTGGTCGTGGTCGACCCGGGCTTGGTGTTATACTGTCGACTACAACATATATGATGGAGGGTAGCAAGGGTTCGTGAGGGGAATTGATTGGCTGCTTTGCTGCGACGGGGGTGACTTGGAAGGATTTTTCTTCAGGATTGTCCTCGTAAACCCTATACAGGCAGGCCTCATGTAGTCCTCCTGCACTTAACTCTTTCTGACCGGTCAGGGCACCAGAATCGAACGAGACTTGGGCTCAGGACAGACGAAACTATGCGGTGTGGTTCTGAAACTGGGCTGCCATATGAGCGTGGATGGCCGTTACAACTTCGGCTCGGGTACCCGCATCAGCGTGACATCATGTAAGGGACGGATAGGTGGGAGGTAGGAAAAGTCTTGACCGCTTGTTTCAAGAGCAATAATCCGTGGATGTATAGCTAGCAGGAGCAAGTGACAGGGGCAGCTAAGCAAGGGTCATGGATGACATCTGATCAGGCGACACGACACAAATTTCAATGTCGGACATCGCTGCTCGCTCATAGGGTGTGAACGGGATAGGGGAAGAGAAGGGCTTCGGGGTGTACGCTGATATGGACGTAGATAGGTGTCATGTACGTCGCGAGATGAAATCCCGAGACTGCGGATTTGGATCTCGCTACCGAAGCAACGGGAGCTGAACATGGACCACAGAAAGTTTACGGAAGTGTGTATGTTGTACTTCACTTCGAAGCCGAGCTGAGCTGTCGGCCCGCCGGAGTCGATCAAGCGCTACGGAACTGAAGCCGACTATGTATGTGTAATGCAGGTGACGAGTCTAAGGAAGTCGATCACCCCAAAATTAAAGCTATCGGCGACTTGACCACGCCGCCCTAGTTGCGTGACACTGCATGTCATCGATAGTGTCGCCGACTAGAATGCAGTTGTGCCGAAACTAGTGAAGTTTGGAATCCTTCGAAGAATTGCTTTTTTCTGCGTCTTCGTTACCGCCAGCTGCACAGAAGGCGAACGGAAGCATTTATCCGCCACTCATCAGTGGCCAGTGAAAGACCAGGCGGTTCTGAAAATCTCCGGCCATTCGTGGACAGATCGGTCTCGATCTGTGGATGCACGGTTCGATGAAAGTGATGAGGATGCATGTTCGGAACAGTGTCAAGATCCCACATCGGGCGTATTGTGATAGCTGATTTTGGAAAACCAAGCCCAAAGTTTGCAAAGCAACCAGAATAAGGCTTCGACTGCATCAGATTTCAGCAGCAATGAATACTTCGATGCTGTTTCACTCAGACGATAGACCCTTCTTGCATGCTTGAGTGGTATCACTAGAAAGCTTTCTGGTTGGTTACGAGAGTGCAAGAAGACGCGTGCGTCTAGCTCGGATTAGCCAGAAGAAGGCATGTTCGTAGCATTTCAGGACCTCAAGGCCGCAGCCCGCTTCACTTTGCAGCCCAATCTCGTATCTGGAGGACCTCAAGTGGTACGAGAGACTAGTTGCCACGGCCTCCTGACTGAAGCTCCGGGGATGGTAGGAGTTCAGCAGCCTGAGTCTAGGACCAAGATTCGCCCAGCGTATATGGCGTCTCTAGGCTCCTTCGAAGCCCGCGGTGGTTATATCTCGCCAGAGGGGACTCAATCATTGGTGAATAAGGGCAAGTGGCTATGCAAAGTTCATCTCAGTCGCTCTTCTGCGTTGGCTTCAATCGGGATAGGGCCAAATGAAGGAAGTGTGCAAGGAACATGCTAGGTGTCGTGAGATGGAGAAAGAAGGCTATGGCTAGTAGAAGCTAGTCCTATATAATCACTAGCGCGCCCCATGCTAACTCGATTCTACAGAATGCGCGATCACGATGTGCGCTAGCGGGAGCGAGTTCAAGTACACAACTCCCACGGAATTGGCTCGGCTCGTTCCACGGCAATGATGGCTGGCGTCCGACACGGGTCACTGCCGCGGCGCAGGGATGTTTAAGTTTCTCGTCATGCCTCGGGTTGCCACCGACACACGATTACCGTCTTGTTGAGCTTCCTACGATGTCAATGTATTGGTCACACAAGAAGCAATTTGATTGAGTAGTTGGCTCAGGTCTATCGTATATCCGACACCAACAGTGCTCTTGGGAGAGTGAGGCCTTGTCATTGGGTCGATGGAAGCTCTACTTACCAAGAGTGGGGCGTTGGAAGTGAGGTAGGGTTGGCAATTTGGTCGTGAGTGAACCAAATCGCTGAGAGGTAAGGGTGGGTCATCGCGGTCCCCGCGCGTTTCGGGAGGCTATGTCGCGCAAGTCCTTGTCACAAGCTAACCCAGATGCCCGAATTCGAATCAGAGGATTACTTAAGACATGATGAAATAAAAAAGTTATCTAAAATACGTAAACGCGTGCAATGCCTATAGCTAGCTGATGGACTTCTCTTAGACTCTATTGATGGTCTACTCGAGCGATTCAGCAATGTGAACACGCATTGTTCTCCGTGTAACGGCTTGAGCTCGGAGAAATACATGTCTTTTGTATCAAATTTACGTCTCCATAAGAGTCACCCATTTCCCAATGTGAAAAGCCCCCGGCTGACAATGATAATATGTAATATAGCACTGTGCTTCTCAAAGGCTATTACCGAGTACACTGGTGCCAGGTGTGCTTCGCTGACGTCACCCTCGCATGCATCGTCGATTGAACCAGGTTGCCGCAGCACCTCCAACTGCACATGCCGGCCTGCTGAAGCCAGATGTCCCAGACCCCGAACGTCTGACATAGGTCCATGCTTGAGACACACCGACTTGGTGCAAGGGAGGTCTTCAAAACTCGTATAGCAAGAAACGCACCATGATAGTAATAGGGGCGCATTCTGCACAATGACATCGATAGGTCGTTGCTTCGTGATCGGAAGCTGCAGTCATCACCTCTGAAATGACCAGATACCGTCTGGCGCTCAGAAGATCTGGCGTTGTAGTTCAGCCTCAAGTTTCTCGAACATGAAATCTCTTGGAGTCGAGGTCGGGAAAGTCGGCAAGTCCTCTTTCGAGCATTCTGAACGTTTCGGCATAGGCTTTCGAGGGAACGGAGTCTGGGTCGACAAAAAGGGATGCAGCATCCATGTGAATCGGCTTCGGCAATGTCCGGCCCCTTCGGTCTTCAACAAAGTACTCCTCCTCTTTCATGATATGCGGATTCTGTACTGACAGGACATCTCTGTCGGAGAATCGCTCCGCCAGTATCTTCCGAAGAACTCTTTCGACCTGCTCGTCACTTGGTCTCTGCATAGCTTGCTGATCCTCCAACCTCATGACGCGCTCGTGCAATGCGCGGAAGCATAGCTCTGTACGATGCATGAATTCATGACTTGGGTGTGTTAGACATGCTTTCTGTAGGACTTCTAAGAGGAGTGCTTACTACCACGAGGCAATGCGATCGAAAGATTCATTGATCTTCTGCAGATGGAAAGTGAAAGACATCGGGATTATATCAAGCAAGTGAATTTTGAAGAGGTCGAGTCAAGCCGTAAATTGTGGAGGTATGGAGAAGGGTTAGGTCGATACTTATCTTGGTGCACGGGATTGCATACCGGTATGATGTTCCGGAGCCGAGAGGTGAGCTCCCTGATCAACACAAAAAGGCACAAGAAAACAATAAGTCCGTGGGTGGGTCAAATTCTGCGCAAGTTGCACGGCCTGCGTCGCGCAGGTGGGTAAAGCGATGCAGGGAATGCTGATAGGCGGTATGAACTGAGCTCGCTGGCTGATCGAACATGAAACGTTGGATGGCAACCAAACAGCATGAAAGCATGATTGGTGGGCGAGATCCAGCATGCGCAAATGCAGGTCTACTGTAGTGTCTGCTTGTGGAAGGATCTTATTTGGTGGCTTGGGTATATTACAAGCAGTATCCTGAAGGATCACGTCGTGCAGCACAGACTCATAGAGTAACGGGGATCACTTTGGGTACGTGACGGCCTAGAACAACGCGTCAGTATATCCGCCTTATGCCTCAAAACAACGGGGAGCTGTGCCACGAATGAGCTGCTCTTATCGAGGTGATCGACAGGATGTAGTGGGTACACAAAGTGCGTGCTCTCTAGGGGCCATGTTCCAGAAAAGAGGTAGGCGCGACAGCACGAGCCGAACGGAATGTAGGCGCGGAAGCGGCTAGTTTCCCACAGTCGGTGAATCATGCGTTAGGAGATAGGAAAATATGAATGACTTCTTGGTCTTTTCACCAGGGCGCAGGGCGGCCCGGCGCTTCCCTAGCCGAAGCCGAGCTGCGCTAGTCCACCTCCTTCTTTCCACTGCATTATCCATTGCAATGTTGCCGCATCGAGGCTCCGCACAACACGCCAATGGTCCAACCACTTTTTTGGGACTAACATGCCTACCATCATGTTCCGCAATTCCTCGCCCAAAGTAGTTA
The DNA here is from genome assembly GCA_022559985.1 of Parastagonospora avenae f. sp. tritici 18332-5. NCBI lineage: Eukaryota > Fungi > Ascomycota > Dothideomycetes > Pleosporales > Phaeosphaeriaceae > Parastagonospora > Parastagonospora avenae. The sequence continues at coordinate 68,572 of JAFJTR010000080.1, forward strand.
CCCAGGGAAGCACCGGGCTCTCTACCGGGATTCGGGAGACCTCCCCATACGTCTTCCGCAATACATGCTACATTAGCATGCAGTCTCATCGGTGAACTTCATGCAGCCTCTCGGTCGACTTTCGACAAACTTGAACGTCTGTTCCTAAACCGAACTGCGAACGTGCTAGGATAAGCACATTGTCATGCAGCCTTTCGATCAGCTCCTTGCCTGGGCTTAGGCCGACTTTAGATGCGAAGACAGATGTTGTGCAGCACTGGCCACCGCCACATGTCTTCAAGCACCTGATTGTTGGTAGGTACAATTCTCCTGGCCCAGGTACACTCCATCGTGGACATACCAACACCCTGAAGTATTGGCCCACCCATGGAGATGGTCTCTCTCCACCAGACGTGCAATGTGCCAGGCGTAGGCTTTGCACGATGGGACTAGGGAAGCCAAATTCCTAAACACCTCTATCACTAAAGTAGCGCCAATGTTCCCCGGTCTCGGTTGCGCAATCATGGGTTGCCACACAGTTCATCAAGCTTGTCGTACGGAACCTACCGAGAATGCCGTCTTCTCATAATCGCTGTGGTTAATCGAGAGATCGACCTTGATTGCAGCGAGAAGCTGGCCGCGGTCACAATAGAGGTCTAGGCCCCAACCGTTGCACCCCATGATCTACAGACCCCAGCGAGGCGTTTTCTGCATGTGCATGCTAAGCGACCTACGAGCTTCGGGCCCTTGTTTTACGGCTGCGATCTGAGGTTCAGTGTGCAAGAGCGGATTGAGCCTCTCCATCATGGCAGAGAGGCAGCATACGAGAGAAACGAGAGCACCGAGACTTTTCACGGCAGCGCTGTTCAGTGACTGACCTGCCAGCTCAGGGCTTGTGTAATCAATAGTAATCTGCAACTGATCACATTCTTGATGCGGGCCTTTTGTGGCTAACCGTCGCATTGCCGTCTCTGTTCGTTCAGGTGACAGCTCAGCCTTGACAGATGACGAGGTAGATCTACAGATATAGGCTCTTCTCCGAACGCCACTATCTACTTCAGGGCGAGCAGCTCGCAGCACCTTGCATAAAAAATAGGATGACCAAGATTCCGACAAAGTTGAACCTCAGATTCGGGCGGATATTATTAAGTCATGATGCACAACGCTGTGAGAGTCCCTGACCCATTATCAGAGCGTTAAGCTTGCGCCACGAGCGCCTCGCCAAATTTCCTGTTTCGGCGACCCGTGAGAACGATACCCCGAGTCCAAAGCCTTGCTTCTCCACTCAAAATAGCTCTTGCTTGGCAACGGAACGTGTTCCTGGTGGTGCACATGTGGCACGGATCTTGGACGTCCATGATCAGGGGGTGTCATTCCATTTCCAACTGCTCGCCTTCAACATGTCGTCCTACCAATAATGGCCGCAACATGCTTGAGACAGTAACATTTTCTCAGCTTACTTCTACGGTCGGTGTTCTCCACCATCCTCGTCACGCCAAGGGTACTGTGCTTTGGCTCATGCGTTTCACGCCAGATGCTACAAGGTTAATGTGAGACCACAGCTCAACAGTGACTAGAAATAGTGAGCAGCTTCTTTGCGGAGAGTGCTCCACGATAAGACTCACTGAGTGCTCAGAGACTCGCATTCTCAGCTGCCAGTCATGATTTTCGGCGGTTTGCACATCGACGATCACTCGCTTGCGCACAGTCCGCCCTTTCTGACGAAGTGGCTGGGAACCGGGCAGCGGCTGTATCCAAACTCAAAGTTTCGCCCTCCTATAGTGACATATCAGTTTCTTAAGAAAGGGACAATGAAGTCCCTGGCGTCTAAGTGTCTGCTCGCGAGGTTATCGAGTCTTTGCATGTCTACAAATTCGTCTTTCCTTAGAGCCGTGGATGATCCAACGCTATTCCCAGCACCGTGATCATCGATTCGTGGTCTGTTCCGAGGCATGAAATCACCAAAAGCGCAATTGATGGATTGTGAAACTAAACGTTTCATGCGCTCACCGATTAAAAAACCTATCGACTCAACTCTCAGGACCCTTGTTCTATGCTGGCAGCTGATCAGCAACGTTTGGGAAAGGTACCACATCCCCGGGCCTGTACAGGCCCGTGGGCCTAGCATCCTGGATTCTTTCAAAAGTGGCGCCATTTCTCTGAAAGAGCGTGGAATCTGTTCCATCAGGCCACGAGTCCCACCACTGCTCAGAAGTCGTCCAGATCCAGATGGTGAGGGTCGGACCCTGCCGCAATCCACTGCGCTCCCCACGCGCACTATGCCTTACTTCAATGAACCGACATGGATATACTTATCTTTTCGTACTTGCACTACAAGCTCAAGTAGGTCCACGGCGCGGATCACTCGTGTCGTGCTTACCTAGGTAGGCTTCACACTTGATCACTGTTGGATGCTGCTAACCGGAGGGCCCTTTCTTTCCTTCTCCACTCTCAGCACTCCGCAGTCATACGATTAATGTCATACCTATGCTGGATCATGCTCTGAAAATCGGGTACAGCACCCGAGTAGCGAGTCAGTGACCTACGAAACAAGACGCTAAGGAAAAGGATACATCAGTCTCAACACAATAAGCATTGTTAAAGGTAATTAATTTGGATACAATATCCTTCATCACCAATAGCAGGCTCATCCGCGACTACCGCCAGCGAAGCACTAGTAGTTGCTTTTACTGTAACTGGGCCATGCGCAGCATCCATTCACCTGCCGTATATGCATGCCGGAAAGATTTCTCCGACAGCACTCAACGGCCCACTAGACCGTCTCCGCGACTCCGACTTCCGACCTCGCCCAGGATCAATCTGAATCGGCGATGAACAGGAATAAGCAGTGTTAGTGGACAATTCCACGCTGACAGTACATACGTACGTGTGAAAAGAATTTGACGAGCAAAAATCGGTGCAGGTCGAGAGAAGAGCTAATGAATGTCATATTCAGAACTAGGTCTGCGAAGAAGCTACAAGTAGAGGCTTACACCTCAACTTAGATGCACTTGATATCTACTTGAAAAGCTCTATAGCATCCAAGATGACATTGGGAGCTAAGAAGCCCCCACCAGACGAACCGCTAAGACAGCTGATGGTGATGGAATTGCTTCCGCTGACAAGCTTTCCCGCTGGGATGTCATAATTGTAAACTTCGCCAAAGCCCCTGTAGGCGCCGCGAGTCAACCCTCGCGAGTCTATCTTGCTCGGCGCAGCCGGATTGGCAGGGCTGTAGCCATTTACGACTACTGCTGGTCGACATCCCGCAAACGCTAGCGTGGTGCCAATACGCAGGGTCGCAGCTGCAGTATGCGTACCAGTAAACTTGATGGTGAGCGGATTATTGTCCTTGACGATCGCCATGGGTACGTCGTTGAGCGTGCTGGAACCGACGGTGTACGTTAGGGGACCCCAGGATGCCATGCGCGAATCAGTGGGATGCATGCGAAGTTGCTTATCTGCGTTCCTGAAGCCTGTCGGCTGGCCATCCCATTCGCCAATTCTCCAGATTGATGTTTTGGTCTCGGTGTCGGCGGCAATGTTGGCGGTTACTGCTTTTCCTGCACTGACAGTGACACTGGAGGCCTTAACTTTGAATTCGCCTTGGTAAAGGACTTGGGTGTATGTTCCAGGCTTCATAGCAGGCGAAGCGAACTTTCCAGCGCTGTCAGCATACGCCCAGTATTGCGCCACGTCATTGTACCAATGGAGAACCCTTTGAAAATTGGAGCTAACACCCGTCGCTGTTCCGGTGACTGTACCGCGAGCTGAGGGAGCGACATAGCCGGTTATACCGAGGTCTTTGAAAAAGGTTGTGTCCAATTTGTTACCACCTTCTGGAATACCGGAGCGTGTGAATGCCAGGCCATAGGGGCCATGAAGGCCCATGCGAAACTTCTCGGTCTGTACATGTCCAGAGTTCATGTAAAAGGTAAGTGATGTGTAGTCGCCGTTGTTGTTAGTGTTAATGTCACGGAAGAAGGGACCACCAGACGAGCCTTCGTACGAGTACGAATTCATGAGCATGCATGCATGAACTGCGCCGCTGTTGACGCAATGCTAATTTTATTAGCCACGATCAAATCGAAAGAGAAGGTCCATACCCTGGTATCGTCGATGAAGCGCTCGCTGCTGTAGAACTTTGATCGTGTCTGTCCGTTGACTACGAAAACATCCGATCCCTCAATGGTCGAACTCGATCCACCAGTCGTCGATACCACGTCATATGGGTACTGATCCGGAAGAATCTTGTTGTTAAGACGAGCAAGGAATCGCAATTCGCCGATTGAAGGTTGAGCTGTAGTATGCGTAGCCATCCAGATTGTCGAATCGCCGCTCCTCACAACCATGTAATGCGTCAAGGTGGACGTAGTACAAGTCACCTTGACATACTGGTTGCTAATGATCTCATACTTGACAGTCGCAGAGCCAAGGCCAGAACCGATGTGCGTAAACGTCGATGGGTATTGGAGCTCTTCGCTGCGGTATTTGATGGACCTGACGTCGCAGCTCTTCGAATTAACCTGGAAGATGAGCGGGTTCGCCGAGCCGGCATCGATAGTGATCGTGTCTCCACTCTGAGAAGCGCCAAAAGCTTCATCACATCGTCAGCCACATATCGCGAGTCACTTATTCCGCCACACTTACCCGCGACCGCCGAAGACGAGAACGCGGCCACAGCCAGGAGAGGGTTCTTGATCAACATGATGAGATGGAACCAGCCGGAGTCGCAAAAGATCTGCTTGTAGGCTCGAAGGCCATCTTAAGAACAATGGTTCCGCAGGTGTAGCGCCTTTGTAAATTAGACTAATCTATACCCAGGTACGCACAGCGGCAACGAGGCTCGAAAAAGCATCTCGGCGCCAGCTCCACCGAAACACATCTCATTTCCGCGACTCGACTCGTTTTTGAGCCACATCTGATATTTATCGCCGAGCTCTTTACAGCACCTGATGGCGGGGTTTCAGCGGATGCGGAAGGTAATTTTCGGCGTGCGCTGCATGCTTGCATGCTTCCTGGACTGCGCGCAGTGCTACCTAGGTATCTTGTGATTTCCTGGATAAAAGCTTCGCGCAGAACACGTGGATCGGAACCTGGGGTACGTTGAACGACTTTAGTGGCGGAAGTAATTATCCGATGGAACAAGCACTTTATGTGTCTTGGCAGGGCTGGATGAAGAAAGTGCATCGGCCTTTTTGTACGTGACGGCTTTGATATATGTTTCAGATTTGGTTGAACGTGTGAAAGGCTGATTTTTTGGTGTAAACATTAACTAGCGTAGAAAAACTGCCAGTCAGCACTAGTCGTGGAGACTGATTCGAGTGCAATAGAGACCAGGTCAAGCAGGTATAGAAGATGCTAATTGAGGACTGAGCGGTCATGAGTATCGTCCGCCACCCGTTTATTCATCGCCAGTTGGACACTCGTTCTTGTATAGCGGATTGACCTCAACTTCCCGGGTCCACAGCGCCCAAGGTCTTGCAACTGTGCCCTGAAGCGACTCCCAAGTGTCCGCACACTCTCTGTCGCTCAAGTATTTCAGTTCGCCTTCGGTATTTGCCTTTGCAGACTTGATGCTGCCACCGCCCTGCACGTCAACTTTCCCTTCGATCTTGTGACTGAAGTGTGTGTTGTGGATCGCCAGCGCCGTCGTTTGCGTCTTGGCCGCTTCTGCAGTATATATCGATTGATAAACGGCCTCTTCGATACCATGAGCTACAGTCGTGAAACCGTGTCCTTGTAGGAGGACGACCGCGTGATCAGGTTCGAGAGGTTGTTCCCCTTGAGATCCACCCACTTGTGCTGGGAGCGCCGATCGGACTTTTGAGAATATGAAGCCTGCACTTGTGGCAGGCTTGAACGCCGAAGCTAGTGATGCGCCAAGGGTCGAATCGCGGACGAGGAAGTCATGCTTGCTGCCAGACGGATAGTGTTTTGAGGCATCCCACACGGGCACATCTTTGCCTAGAACGTACACATATCAGCTCTATATGTCAAATCTTTTAGCACGGGATAGTATACCTAAGAAGCCGGCCATATGGATTGTACTCCTTAGTGGCACTCCGCTGACAGTGTATGGTAAGACATCGCTGGAATGCGAGTGTACCACTGCGTTGACCGTGGGAAAGCGCTTGTAGATCTCGCTGTGGATATGGCGCTCCAGATATCCAGGCTTCGCGTTCTTCTCCACTGCTTCAGCAGAATCCACCTTGTATTCGACCAAGTCTTCCACAGAGCTCACAAGAGCCGGAGGCATATTACAGGGCATCCAGAAAGTCGCAGGATTGTCTGGGCTGCGGACAGACAGATGTCCATACGCGTCGAAGATGCCATGGTGGTGCAGGATGTGGGAGGCCGTGACCAGGCCGCTGAAGAGATCCTCAAGGCCGACCTTTTCGCGTTTGGGAAAGTATCCTGAAGACATTCCGATGTTGCTGATATGATGACAGCATGGCTGGATGCATTTGCACTTATGTATAGTGGTGTTTCCTGCTGTTTGTGTCCGATGACGTGCACTGGACGCATGCGCGGGGAGGAACGCGGCACGGAGATGTTTCGGATCTACCTAAGTAACATCAACTTTCCTCGTCGTGGACAAATCACAGACTTGTTTATTGATACTAGTCATGGACGATGGAGCGACACAGATAAGATCTTATGACATTCGCTCAAAGTTGTGCTTGTGCCAACATAGGACATGCCCAGCTTTGGTCAGGACTTGTGCCCGTCTTCACGCCCAGCATTAATTCCAATTTGGGCGGCAAAGACAATGAAAAGCTGAGTGCAGACTATCCAGACTAGGTGACCAGGATGTAGGTTGATTGTTAACTCCAAACCGCAGTATCCAACGCTGACAGACATGGTGAAGGTGGACGTCGTCGAACTTGCCGTGGATGACCCACTAAGATTTACCAAAGGCATCAGATGCCTGCATCTCACTTACAAAACCTGACCTCTGAATCACTCATCTTCGCAGAATCTTCAGCCTCGTTCTTGCTCACCAGGAGTAGATTGACCGCATGCACGTTGCCCCACAGGAACTACTGATTACTCTCCACCGGATCGAGCGATAGATCAAGATAGCCAGTGCCGAATGGTAGGCACTAGGGAGGCTGAGGGTCGACCATCCACCCGGGCATCCAATTCGTACACATTATCTCGTGCTTGAGCGTTCCAATGTTTCGGGTCGACCAGTGTGCAGCTGGCATGGTTTGCTGCAGTTCTGTACCAAACGGCACTTCGAGCAAATGAAAGGCGCGGTGTCGCTTGTACGCCGAGCATCGAAGTTGACGCTTGCACATAGAGGCGAGTGCAGGTAGATAAGACATCCTATGTTTGGACGGTATGTTTGGACGGATGGGAGTTTGTTGGGTGACGATAGTAAAGGCATCCGGGCCCGGCCAAATGTGTGGCGGACGGGTCTGGCATTCACTATGGGAAATTGCTTAGCGATTAGTCATTGCTTTCGACGACCTTCCACCAGCTATCGACCGGACCATCGCGCTTTATTCCCTCCCAAGCTCAAGCTCTGTCCCGAACCTCCGAGGCCCAGCGAAACCATAGTTGTGCCTTGGCCCCGGTGTAATGGCGTACCTATTCCCCATTGCCCCCGGCAGGGGTTTGATTACGCAAGCACGACCAGCGAGCACCATGACATCGGCCAAAAGTTACGAAGAGGTACTCGTGTCTTACGGTACAGACCAACTACATGTTGTCAAAAAGCACGGTAATAGAATGCAATCACCCAGAACCGCTCCCGAGTTGACAGTAGCAGACTCGATGTCCAACGAGCCGTCGTCGATGGATTTGCCGCCCCGCGCGTGGAGAAAGTTCTACGAAAAGTTGCGCCCAAGTGAAGCAAAGAAGCGCAGGGCACGTGAATTTGACGCGATTATGAAACGAGAGATCTTCAACCCGATCGATTACAATCCCGACGAGGCAGCCTGGCGCAGAGAAATGGCGGCAGCGGAACGAGAAGAAAAAGAAAAAGCCGCCTGGAGCAGGGAGATCTCACCGCTGGACGGAGACGAAAAAGAAGAGTTTTCGTTGCAAGACGCCTTGGACTACGTACAGCCGCAAGAGGAAGAGGATGACAAAGAGGAGGACAAGAAGGAGGATGAGGAGGACATACCTATACCGACGTTCTTGGTAAAGAAAAAAGTGAGCGCGAAAGTGCTACCCGCAAGCGAGCTGAGGCTGTTTAGGACAGGAATGATGTAAAATTGGGTTGAACGCATCAAGGCATCAGAAGCTTGCGAGGACAATCTATTAGTCCCTCATTTTACGAAGGTTTTTGGAACATTTGGGGTAGTTTCAGAAAATCATCACACACCACAATGAAAAAAGACTCTTGAATACGATATCTTCCACGGCCCGTGACTTTACCGTGTATAGATTGGTTTGCGTCATTGCACGAGTGTAATTTTTCCTCGATGTTCGTTGAATAGCGTGAGGCCGTTCCGCCTTTACTGCGTTTGTTTAACGTTTGTCACAAGCGCAGAGTCTGCCGCCTTTCGCGCTCCACCTCCGACCTACCAAAACTCCGGCAGAGTCTACATCATTATATACCTTGCATCAATAATTACCCCAATGTCGGTTGACTGGGTATTGGATGTGTACGCCCGCAGGCGTACGCCAAAAGGTGAGCAGGCAAGATGATTCTGTTGATTACTTGACTACCACCCTCTCTCTCCTTGCGGAGAAGGAGGGTTCTTATCTACATGTGGCCCCTTGGCGCACAGACTGTATTGAGCCGCAATTGCACCGTGAATTAAGCCGTACTTGCGTACGGACACCCAGGGTAGTACCTTACTGACCGCGTTATCATGACATTTGCCCTAAATGTTGGCTCCGAGTTAGCGCCAATTACAAGAGCGCGCGCAGCAGTCACCTCGACGACAAAGGAAGATACTCGTGCAACGCACGGAGGCGAAAAAGCAGCGCAAATCAGTAGGCCTATCACGTCAATGAGCCGCCCATAAAACTAATCAAGCTCGAGACACGGGTGCATCGCCACTCCCAGACCTACGACTCACCACGCCTAAGAAAAGCTCCTAGAAGCTCGGAGCATGGAAAAAGCTTGTCGAAGCGGTGCGTCCCAGTCAACACAAGGCACGCAGAGCACGAGAATTCGATGTGACCATGCGCCAAGCGATGGGGAACCCAGCTGGCGACGTAGAGGAAGAGAGGAACTGGCAATCAACCACATCCTTGCTACAAAGAGAGGGGAGGTTTGCTCGACCAACAATACGACTTTGTCTCTGCAAGATGCGTTGGAATATGTGCAGCCGCAGGAAGCAGATGATGAAAAGGATACGGTGTTGTCGTCTATACTAACATTCTTGGTGCGCGAAAAAAAAGATGTGGCAAGGAAGACGGCTGAGGATGAGATTGGAATGTTTAGGGCTGAATCCATGGGGAATGGAGAGAACAGATATGGAAAGAAAGAGAAGGAGGTGGTAAGGGAGACGGCTGAGAATGAGATTGGAATGTTTGGGGCCGGAGCTATGTGGAACGAAGAGAAGAGAGGTGGAATAATATGGCATTCACTGAACTAAAACCGGGCTAGGCCACCCGCTCTCGGTGCACCCAACAGAACAAAATAAAACACTTGAGAGGAGAATGAACGGCTCTTCTACCTATTCTTACGCAATCGAAAGCTGGTTGGGTCGGCCTCTTTCCAAAACTCACCTTGACATGTTCCATTGTATATTATGAAATTGAGAAATTTGGGCTGATGGAGATAAAATGCTAGGCTATAGAGATTGAAGAACGAGATTGTTTCAACAGTCGTGACGGAGTACGAACTCTTTTGGACTTCTTCTTGTCTGACGGACCCCATGTATCGTGGCAGGGGTGTGGAGCGTACTTTGTATCCATACTGGTCATGACCAGCAAGTCTCGCGTCATGTTGGACAACGTCCTCGGAGGAGAGAAGAATGTCGCGATCGAGCGCAGCAAACGCTTGCCCATACAAAGATGTAATGATTATCGATGAAATGCAGAGACGGCGCGACAGAGCAACAAAGACACACGTGGGATACTAGTCAGGAGCGGACCGCCGACGCTTTCCGCAGCTCTAACGGCACTCCTCGCAACACCAAATCGACCCTCGGAAGATTTGCTTGTTCACGCACCCCGATGTCGGCCTTCGTGGAGCCGCCTGGCCTATTGTGGGGAAATGAAATTTCAATTTGTCGTCGAGTTAAGAGAATTGCGAATGGCTACTTTCGGCTCTCACAGATCAACAAGGGAGCAGTGCGCCGTGATCCAGCCGCATGAAGCATCGCGCGAATGGATCTCGGCCTCCCGGAGTGTGGAGAAGCGAGCGAAATGGTCACGATGGTAGAATTGACAAACAGAGAAGGCCTATTCATGCCTCGTCCGTTGTGAGCCCGGACATTGGTGAGGCCCAGCGCGCATGCATCAGGCTAGCAGTGTCTAGAAGGCTCCCCTTCATAGAATATTACATCGTCACTACCAACAACAAACAACAAGCACATCGCCATCCTAGAATGTTCTGACGATGTCGCTTACTCCACAGGAACAGGCTTAGCATTGCCCAATAATCTGATACCTGGCGATCGAACCGAAATGTCCGGCGCCGGCTGCGTCAATCTGGAGCACGACTGTCGCATCGTCATGCATGCCGACGCAAGCCGAACACCGCTCGCGATGTCGTGGAAGAGCCATGGATCAACAGTGAAGGTCAGGTGCCGTATATATGGCGTAGGGTACATTATGAGTAGTCACGAGGACCTGATCGAAACGCTCTGGAGCAAACATAATTCTGTTGGTCAATTACTACATTTGGGCGATTCACTCCTCGGAGCCACCACCATCTTGACGACACACGATCCATAAATAACCATTCAAGAGCTTTCTGTAAAACATCACATCAAATCGATCCAGCACTTCAACAAATTAAAGTCTCCAAGGTCTCATCATGAGTCTACGAGCCTATCAACTCCAGCGTCTCCAACGGCACACTCTTGCCCACACCCGCCACACACTACCACGATATGTCCATCAAAGCGCACAACGAAATGTCGCCATCCCATCACAAATGCTTTCTACACAGCAACCAGAGAGATCACGGCAATCGTCCTCCGCAAAGCCTGTCCTAGGCCGCCTACCCACATCTACAGTACTACGCTCTTATATGATCACTGCCATGTCATCGTCACCTGCCTTGCTCGGCTTGTGCTTTTCAATTCTACGGCGGATGTTGGACTCGGAATCCTACCTGATGAGCATTGAGAAGAATCCCGTCCTGAGCCAGATTCTGAAGAAGACGTTTTATGCACAGTTCTGTGTTGGAGAGAAGAAAGCTGAAGTCGTCGCAAATACCAATTTTGCACGGGAAGTCCTGGGCTACGACGGCATACTCTTCGAATATGCATTGGAAGTCCTGGGAGGTACAACACCAACGTCAGCTGAGACCGCTCAAGAGGTCGAAGTATGGCGCAGGGGTATGCTGCAGAGTGTTGAGATGGCGAAAGAAGGAGACTTTGTTGGACTGAAGTAAGTACCCACAATAATTCTCTACTCAGCTCGATACTAACGCACCTTTGCAGATGGTCTGGCCTTGGCCGTCACGCTTTACATCTGCTGAAAACCCAGCAACCCGCCACGCCCGAAATGTGGTCCGCCATCACAGCCGCATGCGACGCCGCCGCTGCCAAGGGCGTCTCTCTCCTCCCTGGAGCAGAAGAAGAAGCCACAAACCCCGGCCTCGAAAAGTGGACGCTCGAGCTACAGAAGAAGTACAACACTTTCGAGCGTGGCAGGGCTGTCGTGTACATCACCTACCAATGCTACCTCCGAACCATCAATCAGCGCCTAGCCCAGCATCTCGAAAAGGCTAGCAAGGAAGGATATATCGCGGGCGTGAAGCTGGTCCGTGGCGCATACTTGACTTCCGAGCCAAAGGAACTTACATTCGACTCGAAAGAAGGCACGGACAAGATGTACGACGCCATGGCTGAAGCCGTCGTGAAGCAACAGTGGACAAGCACTGTATCCGCGCAGCTCCCAGATACGCCCTTCCCCAAAGTCAACATCGTCCTTGCTACACATAACTTGGAATCTATTCTCGCTGCGAAGGAGGTTCGCGCAAGCCAACTCGCCACTCAGCCTGCTCAGTCACTGCCTCGCCTCACATACGCGCAGTTGCAAGGCATGGCTGACGAGATCAGCCAGAGCCTCGTGCAGGATTCAACTATGAAAGCGGATACACAGGCGAAGGTGGTCAAGTGCATGACTTGGGGTACCACCACCGAGTGTCTCAACTTCCTGCTCCGGAGAGCGGCGGAGAACAAAGAAGCTGCAGCGAGGACAGTGGACACGAGGAAGGCCATGGGGGCCGAACTCTGGAGGCGGTTCAAGGGTGGTTTAGGATTGGCTTAGATTGGTATAACGGGAAGGTGGCATTTGGGTTTTGAGCGTTTTGCGTAGCATAGCATTTGGCATGGAGTTTGACAAGTTTTACCGTTCTTGTTATTTCACGAGTATGAATGGATAAATGAACCGATTCAATCAAGTTCATGATATTTTGATTAGACTGGCTTTAGAGGTTAAACAGCACCCACACCCTGTGCCGGCACACTCGCGCCCTCCTGTCCAACCTGCACACTACTTGCCATCCCATTCCTCGTCTCTCCATCCACGAGCGCCTTGAATGCTCGGAGTAGATCATCCCTCAGATCTTCCCAGCTCTCCACACCAACACTAACTCGCAGCAACGTGTTATCAACGCTCGTGTCGCTCATACGCCTCCACTCGATTAAGCTCTCCACGCCCCCAAGACTCGTCGCATGATGAAACAGCCGTAGCTTCGACGGCAGCGTCCGCGCCTGCGCAGTCTGATGCGTATATATCGCAAACACAGGCCCGAAGCCATTCGGCATCTGTTTCTTGAGCCACGCGAAATCGTCCTTTTGAAGACTAGCATGCGCCAGCTTGCTCACGACCTTCTTAACAATCTTTGCTTCGTCGTTATCCTCTCCAAGAGAAGTCTGCAGCCATGACACCAGTTTCTCTGCATTGGTAGATTGGCGCTGCACGCGCAGATCGAAAGTGCGTAAGCTGCGTACACCCAGCCAGCCCTCGAGATTGCCCATGACGCTTCCTAGGAAGATGCGCTCAGCGCGCAAAACCTTTCCTCTCTTGGTTCCGTCTGCGGTCGGCGCGGTAGCGACTATGCCGCAGAGCATATCGCTGTGCCCGCCGATGTATTTCGTGCCGCTGTGCATAACAATATCTGCGCCCCATGCGAACGGGTCCTGGAGGCCTGGTGGGCCGAACGTTGCGTCGATGGAGAGCAAGGCGCCGCGCTTGTGAGCTCGCTCGGCGAACTTTGCGATTTGAAAGGCTTCCCCTGTGGGATTGATGGGTGTTTCGAGGTGCACGAGGTCCCCTTTTCCCAGGCCGGCTACGTCCCAGGCGGCGTCGTTGGCGTGGAGGTCGACGGTTTTGACGTTGTGCATTTTCTTGTGGAGGTCGATTACCTGGGGGATCGGCAGTCAGCAGAATGAAGTGTTGGATATTCAAAGTAACTGAACATACGCCGTGACATCCATGATATCCTCCACTGATCGCAATGACCTTAGGAACCACATTCACCAGCAGTGCATGGAATGCACTCAACCCACTGCTATAGCTAACGACATTGTTACCCAAGCTCTCGAGCTCCTCCTCTTTTGCGCCTGGGAAGATCAATGGCGCCAATACAGTTTCGATGCGGTTGATATTCGAGTTGGTAATGCGTGAGTATACCAGCGGTGTGGACAGGTCAAGATATTCGCCTTTCTCTGGAGCAGGTTGTAATTGATCTGGGTCTCTTGGGTAGCGGAAGGTGGTTGCAGTGTGGATGGGAGGTGCGACATCAGTGATGATGTTGATCCGATCATCGGCATGGATACCGTGTGTTGACGGGTGGTATGACATGGTCGGATTTGGCGATAGGATCCTGGAACTGAGATTAAAGTTTGGTCGTGAAGAGTGTCAATGGCATCTAAGAAGGGAGCTAAATGTCACATACGCGCCCTATGCATCTCAAAGGTCGCAAGCTGTGCTATTAATTATAGTGGAGCTTCGTAATCGCGCCATCGGTCCGCGGCATATATTTGAATGCATGTAGGTGCATTGCAGTGTGGTGGCTTGAAACCGGCCACGATGTGAAAGCACTGTAGAGACAGCTTCGAACATCCATATCGTAGATCACCGTAGCAACTAGGATGTTCAATTCAACTAAGATGATGCTGATGGTACGGTTTTTGACGGTGGACGACCACTAGATGACGTTGGCGGGGTAGCTCCATGGGTGTGCCCCTCATTTGCGACAGGAAATTCTCCCGAGCGACGCGTCCCGCCGGCAAGAGTTCTAGACAGATGCAAACGCTGGATGTTGAGAAGGGTGTATTGTACAGCTACTACGTAAATCGTCAAACATGGGATCTAATAGGTCGACTGCGTCGAAGCAGAAGATCTTTGATTGCGCCAGAGCACAGCCTGTTGTGCCATCGTATCGGCCGCCTACTCCACACCAGCGCTGGTGATTGTGGGAGGGTTTTTGTACTTGATTGCGCCAGAGCTGCTGCCTGCTGCCTCGATTGCCCTCACGACCTTGTATGATTCGACGTCACCGTCGGGGACCTGGCCGAAGACGACGTGCTTGCCATCGAGCCATGAGGTGACGGTGGTTGTAATGAAGAATTGCGATCCGTTACTGCGAAATGTCAGATGAAGCGGTCACTTGGTGCTATAGTGTGCGTACGTGTTGGGTCCAGCGTTGGCCATGGATAGAAGGAAGGGCTTCTGGTGCCTGAGCTTGAAGTTCTCGTCGGCAAACTTCTCGCCATAGATGGACTTGCCACCGGTGCCCTGGGAGCTGTTAGTTACTGTGTTTTGCCATGGCACAGCTACTTACGTTGCCGCGGGTGAAGTCACCACCCTGGAGCATGAAGTCGGGGATCACGCGATGGAACTTGGAGCCGGAATAGCCAAAGCCCTTCTCGCCGGTGCAAAGCGCGCGGAAGTTCTCTGCCGTCTTGGGTACGACGTCGTCGAAAAGCTCGAAGTTGACGCGGCCTTGCTGCTCTATGGGTACATGTTAGGTCCTACTCGAGTCGGATATGCTTGGGATACTGGCGCATGAAGCTACACAGACATGCCTCGAGGATAAGGAGGGGCACTACTTACGCTTGACGCCGCCCTTGGAGGTGACATTGCCAGACTTGTCGACCTCGACCTCAGGGCCCTCCCAAGAGATATCAAAGTATGATTTGATGGTCATGTTGTATGCCGAGGGAGTGAAGAATCGCTTGTTGGCGGGAGCTCGGATTGAAGAAGTACTCGAGCGGAAAGCAGACAGAGCTGCGGAACGAAGGTGGGGCTGGGCCTGCATGTCGGCGATGGCGGGGTGAAGACGCTAACCTGCAGCTGCTGTCAGACCCATTTCCGTCCGAGGTGGTGACGCGCAGGGAGTGTTTTGCCCATGACAGCGTACCACAACCCGCCTCAGTCGATGTTTCCAGGTGCAACTCGATTTGTATGGTACCTACGAACAAGTCGATTGCTTCAATATGAATACACCGTTGTACAGCCGACCTTGCTGGTGGTGGCGAGGACATGATCAGACGCTGTGTGAGAACTTACAAATACTCAATATGATGCTACGTCAATCGATTGACTATAGTACAACTGGTGATGACAGTGGTATGGGATGGTGGACGAGATGAAATGATGAGCAGAGAGTAACTTTTGGAATTCGAGCTTGAGCACAAACCCTCTACCGGTACTAGCGTCGGAGTTTCCATAGTGCCTCAGGAACAGCAGCATCCTGGTGGAGCTGGCACTTGCAGTGTGATATGATGCCATGTGGACACAATGTGATTAGTGTCTGTAGCTAATACTGCGGCTGCAAGCCAGTGTTGTGTGCTGTCTGTGGTCTCATAAGTCATCGGTAAGAGAGCCTGGGAAGGCGCGGACCTGAGCGCCAAGGCAGAGTCACGTGCGAAATGTCCCCACACTTCGACCTCTCCACGCTTCATGCCTCGAACGCGCAGCTTCGCCTGTTGAACCGTAATTTCATTTCCAACATTCCAGTCACTGTCCGATCGATCAGCCACGCAATAACAACTACAAATTCCGTGAATACCTTAAACCGATCGTTGGGCACTGCCAATTCTTTACCGAACGGGGCTCAATAAGCTGCCCTACCTCGACACTTCATTCTCCACCTGCATATCACACCCGCCGCCAACGCGATGGATCTCAACAGCCTCAAAGACCAAGTGAGCAATCTCACGCTCTATGACATCAAAGCGGGCTTCCGGAAAGCCCAGAATGGTACGCTTCAACACCGGAAGTGCCAGCTGGCAGTTGCTGATGCGAAGTAGCGGTGATGAACTACACCGAGATGGAGGCCAAGGTGCGCGAGGCGACCAACAATGAGCCATGGGGTATGCGACATGCTGCTGGTTATATCAGCAGGAACTGACCGCGGCCAGGTGCATCATCGACAATGCTGCAGGAGATTGCCAACGCCACGTTCAATTAGTACGTACTGCTCCCATACCTTCCGTACTACGACTGACTTGACCAGTCAGCTGTTGAATGAGATCATGCCCATGATCTACAAGCGCTTCACCGAGAAGGCATCTGAGGAGTGGAGGCAGATCTACAAGGTACAGCGTTCGTCTCCTTGATCTTTTCCACGCTGACGGCATAGGCCCTGCAACTGCTCGAATTCCTTGTCAAGAACGGCTCCGAAAGAGTCATCGACGATGCGCGATCCCACGTCTCGCTTCTTAAAATGCTCCGGCAATTCCACTTCATCGACCAGAACGGCAAAGACCAGGGCATCAACGTGCGCAATCGCGCCAAGGAACTTTCGGAATTGCTCAGTGATGTCGATCGCATCAGAGCTGAGCGAAAGAAGTCACGAGCAAACCGCAATAAATTTGGAGGTGTCGAGGGCGGAGCGGGCGCGGGCGGCTTCTCCGGTAGCGGAGGGTTCTCAAGCGGAGGCGGCAGCGGCAGTAGCAATAGATATGGTGGTTTTGGTAGCGAGTCGGCGGAGTACGGAAACTACAACGGAGGCGTGTATGGGGATGGGGGAGGTTTTGGTGGAAACACATCGAGTTTCAACGACACGCAGCAGCGACGGGACAAGTTCGACGAATATGACGAGTACGATGAGGGCGAGACCTCCAGCTCAGCACCCCGACGAAAAGAAGCGGCCCCAGCACCATCCAGGAGAGAACCAAAGAAGGAGCCCAAGGCAAAGGCTCCTGAGCCGGTCGCAGATTTGCTGGCTTGGGATGATGAGCCCGCGCCAGCTTCAATTTCAGCGGGAAAACAGCCTGTAGCAGCGCCATCAAACGACTTCGGTGACGACGACGATTTCGACGACTTCCAATCAGCAGCCCCTCCTCCCGCTGCAAAGCCTGCTGGTTTCAACATTGCGCCGCCAGCTTCGACATCTACAATTACTGCTTCGACTCAGTTCGCCGCTCCACAGCCCCAATCTGGTGCGAACAACAACAACTTCAACGACTTGCTAGCAACCGTATCACCACCACCTGCTGCGAACAGGATGATGTCCCCTCCAGCATCGACCCCATCGGCATTCTCCCAAACCCCTCAGCAGCCTTCAGGCTATCAAGCTGCTGGACCGAACTACTTTACGTCTGTTCAGATAGGTGCTTCGCAGTCAGGGAAATCGACACCTTCTGGCATGTCATCGGGCGGTAAGATTGGAGCCGCAGCCCCCAAGAAAGCTGGCGGAGATGCATTTGCTTCGTTGCTAGCTGGCGCAGCGCCAAAGAAGGCAGCGACACCAACACAAAAGGTCACGATGGGTGATCTTGCGAAGCAGAAGACAAGTCAAGGACTGTGGGGTGCGCCTGCGTCGAGCTCGAGCACTCCTGCCGCGCAGTCTCCTCAATCTGGGTCGAAACCTGGCGGTGCCTTGGGTGATTTGCTGGGATAGGCGGCCAGATTTGCATCAAAAGTTGGATTTTGGAGTGAGAGGAGTCTAGTAGACGGAAATATAGTAGCCCTAGAGTGCATTCAAAATTGTTCCATACTGAATCACACTACAAGTCGTACCTGTTCATGCTTCGGAGCTCCTGTATTCTGATTGGCCCGACCCCTAATCTCCGCATCGCGCAGTCGCTCGTCTCGTCCTGTCTCCACGCGCCTCGCAGGGAACACCCAAATATCGTCCTCATGCCTTTTTGGTCCTGGTCGTAATGTTTCAATGCAGCTCTCGCGTTTCTTCTTCACGATTGCCTGGCTTCTCGCTCCGGTAGCGCTGATCAGCACAACATGGCTTTACTTGTATCCAATATTTCACGCTTGCGCGTTTCCTACACCGCCAGCGCACATAGATACCCAGGGCACGTCGAAGGCCCCATTTCGTCTCCTCGCACTTGGTGACCCCCAGCTCGAAGGCGACAGTTCCCTTCCCGATCCCAACGCCCCGCTCTTCCCCTCCCTTCGCTGGGTCGTGCAAGACTTGCAATATGCAAGGGCGCTCGAAACAAGGCTGGACATTGTTAAAGAAGCGACTGCAGCTCTCGTCACAGAAGATCTGTGGAGATTAGTGAAAGGAAAGCGCAAGGCGATCGACCTCTGGGGCAATGACTGGTATCTAGCCCATATCGTACGCCAGACCAGGTGGTGGACAGAACCAACACATGTTTCCGTCTTGGGTGACTTGTTGGGCAGTCAATGGATAACAGACGGGGAGTTTGAGAAAAGAGCTAGGAGATACTGGAATGTGGTTATGAGGGGCTTGGAGGGGGTGCCGGGGAGGATTTATGGAATTAAGGAAGAAGAGATTGTAGAAGAGGTGGCGGAAGAGAGGAATACCAAAGAAGCAATCGCGGAAGAATCTGCTAGGGGAGAGCTGTTGAAAGCAATTGAGGACGAATCAAAGAGCAGTGCAGGAGATGACGAGAATACGAAGGAGGAGCCAGACGAACAGAAACAGGAGGCAGTCGATGAAGCCAAGGAGGAAGAAGGAGCAAAACCTCTACGAACGCCTTCTTGGGGTGGAACGACAGAAGTTCTAGGAGCTGATCCACGTTGGGCGAAACGAGTCATCAATATTGCTGGCAACCACGACGTTGGCTATGCAGGCGACCTTGACATATCCCGAATTGCGCGGTTCGAAAAAGCCTTTGGAAGCGTGAACTGGGACATATGGTTCACATTGTCCAACACAACTGCCGACCAGACGCCACCAGCTCTCCGCATTGTAGTTCTTAACTCCATGAACATCGACACCCCGGCATGGAACTTCGAATTGCAATCCGAGACTTACTCGTTCATGAACCACATCATCTCCACGGCAAGGCCCGTGGAAGACAAGACGCATGCCACTGTCTTACTGACGCATATCCCGTTGGAGAAACAGCCAGGCATTTGTGTTGATAGCCCTCTATTCAACTACTTCGACGAGGGTCAGGGTCTCAGAGAGCAGAATATGCTAAGCGGGCATTCGAGTAAGACTATCCTCGAAGGTGTCTTCGGCATGTCAGGCAACCAATTCGCAGCTGGCAGCGGTATGGGAAGAAGGGGCATTGTGCTGAACGGCCACGACCACGAGGGTTGCGACACTATGCATTTCATACGACAAGAAGGCGTCAATGACGGGTGCAATGTCAATACCGTGAGAGGTGAGGAAGCGTATTGGCCTACGGTGACTTCAACACCTATCATCCAGCCAATAAATACGCCAGCGCCAGAAAGCTTCGACGTCTCTGCACCGAACCCATTTGCTATCTTGATATGCCCGAGACCGGTACAGGCAGAGCAGCCGCCTCCACCCGAACCCCAACCTACTGGCTGGCGCGCGCATCGTTTTCCCAATCGCCCCTTCTCAATCACATACGACCCCGTCGCCAACGCCTCATCTTGCACATCAATACAGCGCTCACCCCACATTCGCGAGATTACGCTTCGCAGCATGATGGGCGATTTCAGCGGTCATGCAGGCTTCCTGAGTGCGTGGTTCGACAATGACAAAGGTGAACGAGGCGAGTGGGTGTTCGAATTTGCTAGTTGTGGAGTTGGTATACAGCATTGGTGGTGGGGAGTGCATAGCGTCGACTTTGCGCTGGTATTTATGATTGTGCTGGGGCTGGTAATGAAGGGTTGGGAAAGTATCAGGGGCAAGGGTGAAGGCAGGAAAGGCGTTGCTGCCAACGGGCAATCTACGAAAGCATGATTAGAGGAGATGGCAAGAAGGCGACGGGCTGAATACAAAATGTTTACTGGATTCACTGCCCCCTGCTCAATCTCTCCAGACGTCGTGTTTAGCTGAAAGAGTCTGAAGGGGTCGGATCTGGGGTCGAAGCTACCCCGCAGCGCTACATGGTGCGGCGTGAACCTAGTTCGTACCTACCACATCACTTGAGCATAATTCGACCATCGTGATTCGTTCTCTGGATTGTTTTTGGTACTGGTGTGTCTTAACAGACTGCATGGATAAGTAAGTGTCAGGCGCTGCGTGCGACTAGGTGCATGCCACGGACTTGTTCCGCCCTTCAAGTCTCGAAAGAAGCACCAAGGTACGCGTGGCTTTGTGTGATTGAGAACGACGAAGCCATGCGATTTAAGATACAATAAACGCAAGACACTCGCTCGAGGAAGGGTAAACAGCGATGCTGAGTCATAAGATGCCCATCTGGGACCTGCGGTGCCGTATGACTGGAGCGTCAGCGAATGTAAGCCTCTCCGACAACCCGAGGAGCCGCTGCGGAAGAGGCGCGGGGTCGTTCCGATGCCTTATTCCTATAGCTATGATGGTGCATAAGATGTATGATCGGACGTTGCGTGACTTCTGCTCGACACTCCAAAACGGTTCCGCAAAGTACACTCCATCATGTCTCTCGAACGCGTCGATTCTGTGGATCCTTCTGAGATCTACGATTATATCATATGCGGGTGAGTTCACATCACACCACCTTGTTATTCTGGAAGAACACTCATTGACTTCATAATAGTGGCGGAACATCAGGCTGCGTGATAGCCAGTCGTCTCGCTGAAGACCTCAACGCTAAGATACTCGTCCTTGAAGCCGGTCCAGATAATGCGGACCTCGAGAACGTGCACATGGCAGGTGGATGGAGCAAGAATTTCGATTCTGAGACAGACTGGAACATTGTGACTGAGCCTATGGAGAAGGTCGATAACCGAAGGGTCAATTGTAGTCGAGGAAGATTCTTGGGAGGCTCGAGTGGTGTCAATGGAACGCTTTGTATTCGTGGCACGAAGCAGGATTATGATGATTGGGGACTGGATGAGTGGAACGGCGAGAAGATGTGGGAGTATATGAAGAAGGTACGTGCTAGATTTTCGTGATTTGAACAGCGACTGACGATAGACACAGTCGGAAACATTCCATCCCAAAGAGTGGCACAAGCAAGACGATAGTGTACATGGCACTTCGGGCCCTCTCCATACCGAGCCACACGATCTTGCTCCCATCTCCGAGCGTGTCAGAGAGAGCTTAGTAGACGCTGGTCTTCCATATCATGCTGACATGTTCTCTACAGGCGAGACGCCGCACGGATGCGGCGATGTCCCGCGAACTGTACACCAAGGTCTCCGCAGTACCGCGGCAGACTTCATCACCAAAGGCTATCACCGTGAGAACATCACCATCAGAACCTCCGTTACCGTGGATAAAATTATGTTTTCAAACGATAGTTCCAGCGAGCCCACGGCCACTGGCGTGTCAACGATCTCAAAATCAGGTGCAAAGATCGAGTACCAAGCGCGCAGAGAAGTTATCCTTACAGCCGGCGCGTACTGCAGCCCGCCGGTCCTGATGCGCTCTGGCATCGGCCCCAAAGAACAGCTCGAGAAACTCAACATTCCCGTCCTTGTAGACTCACCAGGGGTAGGAGAAAATCTTCAAGACCACGTCCTATGCTTCATCTTCTACGAAGTCAGTGAACCAAACCTGACGAACGACCATCTCGCCTACCATGACAACGCTATCTCCTCATCATACGAGCTGTGGAAAGAAAAGAAGACAGGTGTACTTTCGACATTCCCTTTCGGAATCTTCGGATACGCTCGTCTCGATGAGCGCCTCAAAGACTCAGAGCTATGGCAAAACGCCAAGAGGGAAGACGGCCGAGATCCCATGGGCCTCACCAAAGACCAACCCAACATTGAATTCTGGAACACTGAGCTCTATGGTGGCCCGAAGCAATATAACGATTTCCCAGTCAACTATAAGCACGCCTTCGCTATGTGCACTCTCCTCTTCAACCAGCACTCCCGCGGCAGCGTGACTCTCAAGACGACCGACCCGTTTCAGAACCCCGTCGTCGATCACGCGTACATGCAAGACCCGCTAGACATGCTCGTAATGTCCGAAGCATGTCGCTTCGCCAACGAAATCATCATGCGCGGCTCCGGCACAAAAGACATCATCAAGGGTAGTTGGCCTGCTGATCTCGCACATCATGAATTCACGAATCGAGAGGATTGGGAGCCGCATGTGAGGAAACACGCAACGACTTGCTATCATGCGTCTGGGACGTGCAAGATGGGTAAAGAAGGAGACAAGATGGCCGTGTTGGATAGTCGGTTGAGAGTCAAGGGAGTCAGGGGCTTGAGAGTCGCGGATGTGTCTTCCATCCCGCGGGTGAACAACGGACATACGCAGATGGTGGCGTATGCGATCGGAGAAGGTGCGGCTGAGATAATTAGGGAGGATGCGAAGAGTGGGGGAGCGAGGGGGAGTGGGGGCAATGATTTTCTGAAATTGACTCCTGAGATGAAGGGTTGAAGGGTTGAGGTTCAGTATACCAGAATTGTACCGACATGTCAGGCTCAGATTGCTGTTCTACTGCACATGAGTTTGGCCGATGGAGATTCAGCACCCTTCGCGAGGCTAATTGAATCGATTTCTTCTCAGACTACCCCTGCAACTTTCCGTCTGTCAAACTCATGTGCGATAGATGCGTAAGGTACCTGAATCTTCTTTTGAATAACCGACAGAACTATGCAGTAGTGGGAGCGGTACGAATAGCACATCCGGGAATGGCAATCCATCCCGCCTACCATTACGAGCATTGCTCTCACCGTGCGCTCGCCTGGGTTAACAAAATGAGAGCATCCTAGCTAGACCGCCGAACATTGTTAGCTTCCCATTGGAGCCGTTGCTGTTATCCACGGTCACCGGTGAACGGGTTGCTAAAAATGTGAACGTATGAACTGGTCCAATTGTCTAAGTCAGAGAGGCTAACAATGAGTCAGATTTGTCTACCTAGGTACATAATTGAATAACATGGCTTCTTCGGCCCGCATCGTGTCACTGTAATTTGATGCCGTGGACCGTGCATCTCACACAACCGCTTCACGGAGTCGCCGCATAGATTGTACGGACCGAATCTAAGTCTAGGCAAAAATGGTATGTTAGAAGGGCGGTCTTAGTCTAACAGTACCCACACCGCGGCCCGTTTGGACTTTTTGACCACAGCATCTAGGCCGCGCTTGCATGTGTATTTCAGCCTCACGGGCTTCGGTCCCCCCGGTCAGTTGTAATGAACGCTCAATCTTGTCTAGCGGACTTGACGCCCCTTTCTCTACGCGTGACGTGCTTTTCAAACTACAAGTGCTCTTGGTTTTGCTCTGGAGGACCGTGCAGGACCTTTAGGCTTATACAACAACTGAGATCCGGAAATTGTGTCACTCGTCTTACAATTTAGCCCTTGTGACCTTTGACGATGAGGGCGGTGCCAGTCACTGTTCTGCCTCAACGATCGACACCTTGCCAACCGGAACGGCTCCGAGGCTAAGTACAGCCACATCCAGTCACAACACAAGAGGTCCTCGGTTATGACCATCCGACATGTTGACTACGCTATCAAGTAGACGGCGGAGCAGGCTAAGCCTTGAAAAAGCTTAGCGAACCCTAAGCTCTTCAGCCGCTGACATTCTCCTGGGTCGGATTACCCTTTTCGGCGTTCCAGATCGACCGGGTGGGTCAAATGGATCTATTCCGCGATCTGCAGGGCTGAGTAGTGAATGTCTAAGAATGGAACGTTTTGGGGAGATAAAGGATGATGTTAGAAGTCGGGCAGTTTGCTCATTCCATCAGTACATATGACAACTAGCCAAGTTCGCAACCCAGATCGCCATGTCGCAACATCACCCACAACAACAGGATGATCCATACGGTTATGCGCAGTCCAACAGCGAATATCAGGTACCATATAGCAACTACAAAAATACTACTGGTCCAATTATTACCCATCAATCTCAGCACGGTCAGGCAAAAAGCTCTCCATATGGTCACGATCACTCCTCCAACGTCCCGAACAATTTCACACAAGGCGCAAGCCCTCAATACGCCCAATCATCGCCGGCGCATTCTTATGCGCAGGACTCACCAGCCCATTCTTATACACAGGCATCTCCAGCTCGATATCCATCACCGTCTCAGTATCCAACTTCACAGCCGTATTATCAAGCCTATACACAGGCTCCCAATACTTCCGCGAGTCATCAGCTACCACACTGGACATATCATACGCCACCTGCCAGCGCATACCCACTGAGGGCACCAGTAAATACACTAAGTCACACGGCAACTTCGTCTGTTTACACTCCAGCGTTAGCCAGCACAAACTACCTTACCCCTTCCATGTCAACGCCATATAACCATCAGGTTACATTTCCATTACAATATTCCCCTGCACCGAACTCGAACTATCTTCACCCAGCAGCCTCTGTCCCCAACCAATATTCACCGCGCCAATATCAATCAGCACCACCTTACTCCGGGGCTACAACCCCGACCTACCCACAAGAGTCGCCAGCAACCCAGCCCATCAACCACGCGGATCCACCTCTACCTCATGTGGTTCCTCATTCGAGCGGCTCACCGAACCTAGATATAAGTAAGCTCAGCCTGACTCGGAAGTACAATGCCATGCTGGCCTTGCACTGGTTGACATGTGATGGATGCGGCGCTAGCCCTCTGAGAGGTGACCGGTGGCGGTGCATATCGTGCACGGACTACGATTTATGTGAGACATGTCACGATAATAAGATACATAGTCATCACCGATTCGAAATGATACCTTTTCAGTGCGAGACGCACGACTGTTACTGCGATGGCTGCCCAGGTGAAAACAAGGATCGACTCCTCGTTGGTCCGCGATATATCTGCCTCACACACCCCGACAAAGACTGGTGCGAACGTTATGTGAACGCGGGCAAGGCATGTGCGGGCCCGTTCAAGATTGAAAAGCAGACAGAGCTGGGCTTTCAACTTGAAAGAGATCGGTGTCTGCCCATGCCTCAAGAATGGTCGCGAGACTTAAGGCCAGCCGTTGTGACCTATAGCGTTGACGGAAAGGGTCCAAGTCCCCGCTGGTTCGATACTCATGGCATCTACGAATGGTTCGATACACCCCTCCGTCAACGAATGACCACTTACGTCGCTCCGAAGTTCAAAACCGTCCGCGAAGAAGCCAAAGGCAAACTTGGTCGCGACGGCAAGGTCACTCATGACATCTTCTCGATCGCATCCGACGGCAAGCAAATAAAGCACTATACTTTTCTTGAGCGCATCGACATGAAACATAACGTCGCGACCAGCTATACGTTCAAGTCACGCAAAGGTGCTGGCACAACGCCAAAATTTACAAACGAGACCAACGAGAATACTCTGGAGTTCGTCGATCCTGTCACCAGTGCAAGGTACTGCTGGGTAGGCAATCAACGTTTCAGCACACTGAAAGAAGAGCGCTATGACTTCCAGCGCAACGCACTCTTTCAGATACATGCCAATGGCGGACGTACAATGTTAGTGGATTGGACCTGGCACGATGGGAATGATAAGATTGTAGATTCGGCCCTCACGATCCGCGACACCACTGTCTGCCATGCACTCGTTATTGCTAGTTTGACCACACTGCACTCATTCCATTGGGATATCATACGGGATAAGTTCAAGGCCAATGAGAAGGGTGTGAATGAAGCGCAGTGGATGGCAAGGCTGACACCGCTGGGCATGCAGAGGTATTGGCATGCTATGGACTTTGGTGAAGAGGCAGCTGCTGACGCCGCAGCCCCTGTTGCTGTTCCTACGAAAAAGCAAGGGATGAGTAAGACGAAGAAATTGTCTTCGTTCAATGGTGTGCTTAAGGGAGCGACAGTTGGTATGGGATTAGCTGGAGCAATCGTCGGGGCACAGAGCGGGTAATGAGTAATGACGATTTTTCATCTTTGGTTCTTTGATGTTGCATTATTGCGCGTAGGCACAGCCTAAACTTGTTGCTAATTAAGAAGATATTGCCTCACGATAGCTCTGTATCATTATTCCACCTCTCTTATGTCCCGACAAAATCCCATTAAGACAGAACAAGACCAAGAGCCCCTATCACAACTAGTCCCACCACAACTAGAGACACTGCCACGACCTCAGCAACAGGAACCCCGCATAGGCTTAAGAGAAGGTCAAGTCGATCTTTCAAGATACGTTGGGGGTCTTATAAAGAGCTTCCGAACAGTAGACCTGTCAGAAATGGCCAGTGATAGATATTCCTGTGGTACTAGGACGGACAAGGGTGGCATCTGGCCATTCAATCATCAAGTAAAGATCACCTGATACCACCCGCGAAGCACTATCGCCGCCCGCGATACATGTAGAGAGTCCATGTAGCTATCTCAATGTCACTCGTACTACACGATGATCCTGTATTGTAAAACTCAAGCCGCTTTCGAGTCGTGAGACTTTGCCATCGCCTTATTTCGTTTGTTGCTTTACTCAGCCCTAGATACATTTTCCGCTATAACCAGCGCTCTTGCACTTCCACTCGCTTACCGGTTAGAGGGAATCACCTGGATCGGGTTGATATACCTTCTCTCCCAGTGTTATCTCAGCCAGTTTGCCGTGCAAACAGCCGGAAAGTGCAGATGAGTGTGCCATGCAAACAATCGAAAGTCATGGTCACCCACCCCAAGCGGCGCCCTAGCTCCTCTAAGTATATAATCCTTAGGTCTACCGCTCCTATAATCTCTCTCTACTCTACCTACGCATAGTCAACCGCAAGACTCGACTCGAATTGAAGTAAGCACATGATCCTTTCTCATCCAAGATAATTGACTAATCTTCGATCAGCTATCCTACTTTACTTACAAGCAGAGCGCTCAAAATCGTCATCATGTCGAACAGCAACCAGTTCACTTTCCGTGCTCGCCGTCTCGAGAGCGAAACAGCCACTCTGCTTGAGACCTACGGAGAGGCCGATATCAAACAGTTCTACCGATACAACTTGCCGAAAATGCAAGACCACCACCCAGATCTCCTCGAAGCCAACCACGACTTCGGACCCATGATTGAGGAAGCCGCCCGCCTCAACGAGAAAATCGTACGCAGATCTCAACTTCTTTTTCAATCATCAGTCTGCTGACATATTTTCAGGACTTATTCGACGCCAACCCGGCTCTGCTTGACCAGTTGATCTTCGGCATACAGTTCCCAGACCTTTGTCACCTTGCCGTTGCCGAATTCGTCCACGACAAGGGACTCATCGCTCTTCTCCTCGTGCGCCACTTTAAACATAAGGGCGGCCTCGTGCTACCTCCCCTCAAGGTTGCGCAGAAGCTTTCCGAAGAGCATGCTGAGCGCCTGACACGACATATGGCTGCTGGAGGCCCATATGTCCCTATGCACTATCCCAACTGGTGGGCCTCAAGAGACTTTTGAATCAAGATTGATGACAACTGATAACAATGTAGGCGTCAGGCAAATACGGTGGCCGTTCTTCCGGACCGTATTCAGCCATCCCGTGGTACTACAGGGCGTGTAGGTCTTGGTGCAGGTGGCCTTGGTGCTATTGGCAATCACCACGCTCGCCGAGGAAATGGTGGGAACTGATGTATCTACCTTGAGTGAAAGAGACGAAGAGTTTCACGGATAGAGATGGAGATACGGAGATACGAGCTGTCACAGTTGGAAATGGTGTCACTCAGATGATGTTGCAATAGCCACAAGTCTAGATGTCACAAATAGACGAGTATCTTTCTAGTTAGATCACATAAGGGTAGAGTGGTTAAATACTTCACGACAATAATTATACAATTATTCATATTTCATGCACAGTTCGCATTGTCTACGGTTCCAGTTCTACTCATGTAGTCCATGGACGATCATGTCTTACCTCTTCGGCTTCGCTCCCTCTAGCGTAACGTCATATTCCGGATAATTTCTACTCTTACCACCCTTCCTGTTTGACGGCTTACGTGAGGGAGTCTCGTACACCGCCTCCTTTCCACGGTCTTCGATCATGCTATCAGGACTATCATTAGGAGCTGTATTATCCTCTGACGACGGCGCTGGCTTGGGAGCTGGCATGTTTTCAGAGAGCGGCTTCTCGGGACTATGTTGGCGTGCTGGTGTCGGTACTATGTCTGTATCTGGGATGAGAGGAGGTATGGACGTTTCGCCCAGGCCAGTTGATATTGAGGAGCCAGTACTAGTGAGTTCATCCCGGGAAGCTTTGGAATGTGTTGTTTGATCCGGCATTTTGTGAAGTCTTGAGATACTTGCAACAAGTTGTGGTGCTGGGAAATATTTATCCCATTCTGATCAAATAGCACAAGCACGACTGATTATGCAGCAAGCACGCATAACACGTAGCAGTGATTAATCATTGTCTGTTCAGACAGATATGTTAGAAAGTCAGCCTTGACGTGAGAAGAAGATGTTGATTGTTTTGCGACGGCGGACTTCTGAAGTCACGTCTCCACGGCTAGTCGATACCTAGGCATCAAAAGAGGTTTGTTTCAGTCTATGTCACTAGAAGAGTTACGTCATCTTTCCTATAAAGAAGGCCAACTCAGCCACTTTATGCACCAGCTGAAATCCCCAACATCATTGCAGTGCAAGAAGGAACCAAGAAGGCCCAATAATGACGCTTGGTACGCATTAGTACGTAGCAAGCAAGCCCTCAACGCCCTTTTGCAAAAGCCCCTGGAACAAACAACACCAACAAAATCCCCATGAAGGGTCATTCTGTAAGATACACAGGTGTCTTAACT
Organism: Parastagonospora avenae f. sp. tritici 18332-5; assembly: GCA_022559985.1. NCBI lineage: Eukaryota > Fungi > Ascomycota > Dothideomycetes > Pleosporales > Phaeosphaeriaceae > Parastagonospora > Parastagonospora avenae. The sequence continues at coordinate 97,636 of JAFJTR010000080.1, forward strand.
TAAGCGATACAAGCCTTCCTCACACAAATACATCGCCCTCCAAGAGTCTCCAACCCCCTCCACCCTCACAACCACAAAACCACAATCTCTCCATCTCACCACTGTCAGACGCAGGTATGCACTCACTGCGCCAGCATACCAAAAAGGTAACAATGATCAATGAACATCGATTATGTGTGCAGAATAGTATGTATCGTCAGCCAGGTCTGACAACCAGCCCCATCACCACTCTACCCCTCTCCAAACACCTCCCTTATTTATATCTCCAACCCGCAGCATTCCCACTCTCACTTCCGATATCCCCGCCGCCACCCCCCAAAAGCAGCCCAGATGCTAGCCCAAGTGCTCTTCCAGTCGTCCCCCTCACCCTCCTTCTCCCGCAATTCTCCAGCCCAAGAGCTCACTCCCATGCACAAGCCCGATGTAGGCGAGTACACAAGAGGAAGATGCCGGACTGTAGGAATAGTCGTCTTTCCCAGTATCGTAGGGATCGAGGAGATGAACTGCGGCTAGATGGTGTCATTCTCACAGGCTGTGTTTGCGAGGGTTTGCCAGTAGAAGTCGTCGGGATGTGTTGGTGGAGAGTCGGACATAAATGGAGAGATGGCGGTTCTGATGTTGGATTTGGGTGTGGGGTGAGGTGAGGTGAAGTGTGAGCTATTGGGTACGGACGATGGTGTGAATTTTGCACACCGTGGTAAGGCATATATGTGTGCTTGGGGGATGAGACATTGTATCGTCAAGTCGGATACCGATGAGACAGGCGAGACAGGCGAGACACTCACGTCAAAGATACATGTTGAGGTCAGGTGAACTTTTCAACATTGGTTTGTTGCTTAATAACAGTACAACACCCTCTAATGCTCCACGTAGTCTACCTCAAAGCACAATCAAATTCCCAATCTTCATCCCCTGACTCAAGAAGTGATATCGCCTTCGCACACCCACACTCTTCGCTCTTTTCAAGAACGCAATCGCCTCCTCCCCGCCATTGACCATGAGCAGCGGAATTGGGTGCGGCCGCAACAGGCCCGAGGGCGAGTGTTGTACATCATCCAAAAGAGGCTGTACAAATCCTTCTGCGTCGAAACTAACTATGATCACAACTTGTAGGCTGTTGCTTTTAGGTGGGATTGCAGGTATGTTGCGCAGCTTGTCGGAGAAAGAGCAGCCGCCACGAGGTATGGCAATGACCTGGTACTTCTTCGGGATATCTGCGTCCAGTTTCTCGTTGCAGAGCTGGCCGTCATGCACGTAGATGGAGTGCCACGGTAGAGGGTTTGCGTCGGTGTATACAAGTTCTGGATCAGTTGTATCAGGTAGCGGCTCGGCGCCAGGTCCGAGCGGAAGTGCGGCTTCGATGGCATAGCGTTGTGGCGTCGAGCGTGGCGTCGGTGGTGGCTTCGTGCTCGTATGCGATGGTGCATCTGCGGAAAGCAGGGATTGGATCGAGGCCAGTAAGTTGGAGAGGTAGGACGGTGATGAAGCGAGAAGATCCGGGTCAACTTCTACAATGGAGTCGTCGAGAAACAAGTCTGAGACACTGTCCAAGCTGGCAAATACGTTGCTTTCATTAGACGGATCACTTGAAGATGCTGCATCTGCAGTTTCTGGCGATACATCCATGATAAGATCGACTGCATTGGCGTCACGGGTTCGCGTAAAGAAAGGGTCAAGTGGGTTGAAGTCTTCCATGGTTGCCCGTGACATGAAGACCTTTTCATCCCGCCCGAGAGCAGTGTTGGAGATGGCGTAGATGCGGAAGTGCTCCGGAAGCTTGCTGTCCTTCAGTGCATTTGTTGACTTGTCTTCCTCGCGAACCATGCCTAGGCGCAGTCCGCTCATTGAACTGACCAAGATGCCTTCATTGACTCGCTGCATACCGCCGGCTTGCAGCGAATTGGGCATGTTGGGGAATGAAAGATCGAAGGTTGTTCGATATGCCAGAGCCGAACTTGTCGCATTTCGAGGAATGTACTCTATTGGCAAGGTCCATGGATAGTAAGTAAAGTTCGAAGGCGAATGAATGTTCGTGTGTGAGACACTGGGGTGGCCAGCACTGTATTCAATGAGTGGCGTGCCGAGCGAATCCGTGACTGGCATGAGGTGCAGGCGTGCAAGGTTGGCAGCATGGAAGACATCGGGTCGAGCAGCAGTAGCTGAGATACTGAATGGCAGGTGGGCTGGCGGAAGGGGGCATAGACCAGGCGCTGGCTGTCGTTCGGCCAGTGGCGGTTCCGCGCGGGGAGCTCGACGCGGCCGCAGTCGCTTTGGTATGACAAGAGGGTGGCCTTCGGTCGTGAAGACAAAAGGTGCATCCCATGTGTTAAGTGGGTGCGATGGATCAAACAGCAAGAAAAGGTACTTTGCAGTTTCACCTAGGAAGAAACTTTCCATGCGATCGCTAAGTTCTCCACTGCGGACATCCTGGAGACCAGCCCAACCGCACTTTGTCCAGCAACGACGCTTGATATCGCGAAGTGCCATCTCGCCTGTATGTAGATACCAGGGATCTTTTGTAGCATGATAAAGATACCAAGTAGACTCAATCCACTCAGGTCTGCCGCCCCACCAACGTAGACCGTGTTCAATGTTGCCAGTAACAGTGGACCATCTCTCTGGCAAAGCAGAGTATCTGGTCCAAAGAGCAGTGTAGAGCAGATGTGTCTCAATTGCTTCGTCCAGTTTGCCGGCCATGGCCAGGAGACCCTGGTAGAAAGCACTCAGACTGTCGATCCAGAAAGCTCGGATTGCGCCAGTGTATAGATCTACTTGAGCGTAATGAGGGTGCTGCTGCTGTGCTCCGCGGTAGATTTGACGCTTGATGCCATCGTGCGCGTCCTCCCACGCAGCAAGAAATGCATCGGGAGATTCGGTTTTTGCGTTTACAGAGTCGTATGGTAACCCAGAGAGCAGGATGTGCGTCTTGAGAGCATACTCAAAAAAGCTGTCAATACCGGCACCAATACCAGTATAGGGCGACACCCACTGCCCGGTTTCAGCGTCAATGCCGCCTCCAATGAGTCCAATACTGCTGCGCCGGTCCCAGACGGCCCAAAAAGCGTCTTTGGCTGCTTTCTCGTAGCGCGGGTTGCCGGTTAATCGACTGAGGGTGGAGAACTCGAGCACCAGACTCGCCGCACCTGCACTGCATGTCTCGGTGATCTCGGTGCCCCTCTCGCGGGGATTTGTACCGCACTGTCCATCTTTGGCATCCATGTTCAAAGGCGAATTGGCATAAAATGGAACGCCATGGCGTAGGTTAACCCGAGGGTAGGGGAGACCGGTTGGTGTATGGAAGGCCGGTAGGAGACGATCTGCAAGGTCGTTGGCGAGGCGCAGGAGCTGTCCATCGTAGACCAATCCGTTGGACCAGAATATGCCCTGCCTGCTTTTCCTCTTTTCTTCCTTGGCGACATAATCCCGAATGGGAAGGTCTCCGACAGCAAACTGGTGTGCACTGAGCAGTCCCCCTACGCCGCGAATGACCGTCTCGAACACCTGCACTTTGCTGTCGAGATCAAAGCCCCGCGCTCTTGCTCCCTGCCCGCTCGGTCTAGCTGTACCGTCCCCATAGTTCTCTACGAGAAGCTTGATGCCGTCTTGGAAATCTTCAAGCGGCTTGTTCCTCCCTTGATCGTCTGGCGACGGCGAAGAAGCGAGGATGGCAAGGGTCGATAAGCTATCAATCAGTGTCAAAGAATAGTTTCCCAAGACGTCGTTGACTTCGATGTGTGCGGGGTTATGGCGATCACGTGTCAATGGCCCGCATGTCAGTGGTCGTAATTCGTCTTCAGGGAAGGCATGTTCCATGTAGTTGTCATAGCCATGGTAAAAGATGTCGCGTGTCTCTTGTCTGCATTGGTCATTGTCAGCAGTGAAGCGTTGATAGACATTCAATGTTAGGATACACACCTTAGTCCGGCAATGACTTCATCGGTCATGCAATGTGCGGCTGTCGCCCAGCAACATATCCACAGCAGAGCAGTCCATAGTAGGTGAAAGCGAAGTCCTCCGGGCATTGGCGCATTCCGCCGCAGAGGCCTGGCAGTCTGTCGCATGCCCAAGAACGTGTGCGTGCGGCGACATGAGACTGCAGCGTCTAGGGCCAGTGGGGAGGGAGCGGGAGGTAGTGGACACGGGCGGGAGGCGCCATGGAGTGCATGCGGCGTCGGTGAAGTTGGACACCTTGCCATATGACGGCCTCGAAAACGGCCGTGCGGGCCCTGGCGTCATTCTCAGCGATAGCTTTGGTGCGGTCTTCCGAAGCATCTTCAAATTATTGCGCGCCACCTCCACTTCCGCCCGCCCTTCTTCTGCGCACTTTCTTTTCGTCCATGCCCGGTAGACTGGTGTTATTGCCCTAATTTCTATTGGTCTCCGCCATAATGCTGACCCGAGCCGGCCTGCGTGCGCTGCGCATCTGCCCTGCACTTGCAGTCCCGCGCACCACCCCCATAGCCTCTGCATCGCAATGGCCACGCACATATGCCAGCAACAACCGGAGAAAAGACAACACGTGGAAGAAGACGGATCCCATCAAGTTCGACGAGAAGAACAAGGCGCGCGCGAACCCCGTCAATCCCTCAGAACAGCCCGAGTTTGACACAGCGGCATCCCCTGACCGCAACACAGCACCAGATGCAACACAGACTTCAAGACCGAATGGAAGTGCGACGCAGGCTTCGGTCGATGCGGGCAAGGACATGAAGCGGGACGAACAGGCAGAAATGGACGGTCCCAAGTCATCCGCCGAAAACACAGATCCCACCACCGAAAGCCCCGAGGCCCAGCAGAGACCCCAGAAGCCGCTGCCCGATCTGCGACAAGGGATTCCCTCGACGTTTGGAGCCGAATTTGCTGGCGAGGGCAAGGCGAAGGACGCGGAAGACTTTGAGGAGCCTGCCCCAGGTAGCACAGGCGGGCGAGAGGGCGGCGAGCTCCCCAAGTCGGCGTACGAGACGAGTACGGACAGGCGGAGGAACCGTGTCGCGAACTGGTCATATCTGGCCATGCTTCTGTTCGGCACAACAGGCGCCGTATACATGGGCCGGAACTGGGAGACGGAGGAGGAAGAGCAAGCACATGTTGACGCGCCCAACGGCTGGAGCATCGGCCAGATGTACGCGCGTGCGGCTGCCCGTATCAACGGACAGAAGGCCTACTACACAGAACCTACCTTCCAGAAGCTGCTGCCCGACAAGGACAAGATCCCTGGAGGAGCACCGGAATTGACTCTGGTCCTGAGTTTAGAAGACCTCCTGCTGCACTCGGAATGGAGCACCAAGCACGGCTACCGACTGGCGAAGCGACCTGGCCTCGACTACTTCCTCCGATATCTCAGTTCACAGTATGAGCTCGTCATATTCACCTCCGTCAAATCCATGGACGCCGATCCCATCATCCGAAAACTCGATCCCTTCCGTCTCGTCATGTGGCCACTGTTCCGCGAGGCAACGCGGTTCGAGAAGGGCGAGTACATCAAGGTATGATACTTGATGCAGGCACATGTGCTACCGCTAACAAGCGCAGGATCTTTCCTACCTCAACCGCGACCTTTCCAAAGTCATCATCATGGACACCGACCCATCGCACGTCAAGCTGCAGCCCGAGAACGCCATTGTCATGCCCAAGTGGAAGGGTGAGTCTGGCGACAAGGGCCTCGTAGCCATGATTCCCTTCCTCGAGTATCTCGCCATGATGTCGCAGACAGGGCAACCAATAGACGTGCGTACAGTTCTCAAGTCGATGGAAGGCAAGGATATCCCGACAGAATACGCCCGCCGCGAAGCAAAGCTCCGTGAGGCTTTCAACCACGATCTCGCCGACCAAAAGCGCAAGACCAAAGGCAGCGCGGGTGGCATGTTCATGAAGAGCTTGGGTCTAGATGCCGCAAAGCCCGGAATGGTTCTTGGCGACCAGAACCTCTCTCAAGGAATGGCAGAGGGCAAGATGATGATCGACATGTACCGCGATTTCAACAGGCAAAACTACGAGCACCTCGACAAGCAGATTCGAGAAAACGGAGACTCGTGGCTGAAAGAGATGGCCGATGAAGAAAAGAAGATGCAAGAAGCACAACTGAACGAGATGAAGGCCAGCACATTCGGCTGGCTGGGTGGTAAAGCTGCGCCCGAGAGTGCGACAGTACCCTCAGCAGGCACAGCGGAGGCTGCAGCTGCTTCACACAGCACCGGAGCATCTCCCAATCAGTCCAAATGAGGTGATGTAGTTATAGGATGAAGCAAAAGATACCATGATTCCACTCTATGATCTGATAATCGGGCGTTTGTTGTACATCTGTAGGGTTTCAATGGTTGGGGCTGGATAGAAACAGCGCGGTCCGCGCACCGAGTGTATGTATGATATGTTGGAGCACTAAAAGTATGAAATCATTCCAGACGCTACACTAGCGCGCCTCGGCCTGGCTTTAAACGGACTTAGTGACCCGTGGACGCGGGCGGGGTCACATCTCACCATCTCTCCCACACACAATCAGTCCTATTACAATCACTAATCTTTACGGTGCAATGTCGGCGTCCCTCTTTTCTCTGCCCTTGGAGCTCCGAGAACAGATCTACAGCCTCTACTTCAAGCCATCTGACCGTCTCCACCACTCCCAGAAGCTCAATGAGGAAGGCTTCTACGGTGGCGTGTATCGCTTCGAGTTCCAGCTGTTGAGGGTGAACAAGCAAATCTACAATGAGGCCAAGGCTGTGTGGCATAGAGAGAATATCTTTGTCAAAATCGCGACGCCGTGGCCTAGTGCGGGTATGTATCGCGTTTACTTGATGAGTGAGGAGGACGGCATGTATGAGGATGAAGACTGGCCGGGAGGGAGTGGTGAGTTTGACCTTGTGGAATTGCGAAGAGAACCGAGATGTGGTGATATGAAGATTGGTAGGGTAGTGCTAACACTTGTGCTTCTAGTAAACCACATCGCCCACGAAGGACTCGTGCCTATTGTCTGCACCGATGGGCGCGCCGACAAGTTTACAACAGAACACGCCCTCGTGTCCATCACCGCGCCATTCCACCAAGCTGTCCCTGAACACATGGTCGTCGTCCTCGCCGACGATATACACCTCTTCAGCCAAACATGGTACTACAGCGCTTTATCCTACCCCATGCTCAACGACCGCCTCTCCACAACCTTCACCCTCCTCAAGCCCTCCACCAGCCTCCAAACCCAACGTCGCCTCCTCCTCCCCTTCACGCAAATCAAGGGCCTCTACAGCAAGGAAGTCACCAACTACGCACGCGAAGTGCGCCTCGAGCTAGAAATAGGAATGTCCACCCCGCTCCCCACCCTCTCGCAATGCTGCGAATCCGCCGCTGACCTTATGACCCAAGGCGACGCCCTCGTCTCCACTGACCCCAAAGCCGCGCTGGAGCTCTACACCGCCGCCTTCCGCGCCATCCACATCCTCATCCACGGCCGCACGCGCCGCGTCCTTGCCGATGCCTTCTTCCACCACCCCATCACCACAGGGCGCTTCACGCACCAAACAGGCCTGAGCGTGCGCATCGTGCTGCGCCTCAAGCTTGTCTCGCGCACCGTGCTCGCACATCTCAAGATGCGCAACCCCGCCGAAGCGCTCTTCTGGGGCATGCGCAGCATCAACATCATGCGCGAGAGCATGGACGTGGAGTTTGAAGACTTTGTGCACGACTTTGTGGGCGGCGAGGATGTCAGCTGGATTTATATGCGCGCGGGCATTGCGGTGTGGATGCTGGAGGGGCGGGGGGACGCCGGGCTCGAGGAAGGGAGTGAGGAGTTGTGGGCGGCGGCGGGCAGGTTCATGAAGAAGAGGGATAGGAAGGAGGTGAGGCGGGAGTTGAGGGGGTTTGGGGTCGAGCAGAGGGATGTGGAGAGGTTTTTTGGGGAGGCGGAGAGGGGGAGTGCGAGTGCAAGTGCGCAGGATGGGAGTGGGGAGGGGTAGAGAAGATTTTGATAGTTTCTGTTCTGAGAATGCATTAGACCACGTTTAGAGGCATTTCCTTGGGTGTTACAACAAGATTACTATCTTGTACTCGTGGAGGATTCCAGGAACAATTATGACCGAACCCCAGTCTTTCTCGCACTAGATTTTCTTTATTTCTATTTTGCGCAGTCTGGTGGTTCTTTTTTCCTTAAACAGGTGTGCTAGTCACAGACGTCCTTCAACACAGAAGCCATCCGCCGGAAGACTCCATCCGCCTCATGTCAATCAAAAGTGGATGTTGGGAGCCATGTCTAACGTACAGTATCGATGTGGGATAGTCAAGTAACACAGAGCTCGCGTGTAACAACACCACGAACAGTCAAAATCCAACGCGCGTAGAGATAGCAGAGAATCAATCAATCATCTACTCAACTCGTTGCAACGACCGTTACTTGATTCAACCCCATACCTTTGCCGTGTCAACAGTGGAGCCACCCAAGTGTCATACGGGTGCAGTACCCGAACGTGAATGGCAGTTTGATGGCAGCGGAGCATTCATGTGCGAGTCACCATGCTTGTTCTCTCGGATTTAGTGCACTGTTTTCATGGTATATATACTTCTATCTGCAAGCACAAAATGTCTGTGCAGGTGTTGATGAGAGTGTATGGGGGTGACTCTCTGTATATGGTCACGAGGGATATGTGTGTCATGTCCGCCATGCTGGTTTGGTATGGGGTAGTTTCTGGAGCGCGGGAAGCCCGGGTGATGACATAGCTCGGGGGGATGGAGCTCGTTGGAGCTCATGCATTCACTCCCGTTCGGCTCTGCAACAGAGCGGACTTCCTCCAGCCTGGTCTCACGCCCCAGATCAACCATGCATCGTCGTGCCTCATCACAGTCCGTAGATGAACGTCCACTTGCGATCTGCATACCGCGTCGCAAGCACTCTCTCCGCATGCACTTCCTCGCCACTCAAGCGCGCCAGCACTGCTCTCCTGCGCCTATTCACAGCCTCAAGCGTGGACCGATACGCCGTGTATCCCAGCAGCGCTGCGACGACGAATCCCAGCGTGGCATAGAACGGCGCGAGGTATCTAGGCGCGAAGCGCTTCTTGTAGAGCTGCGCGCCAATGACGCCCGCGATGTTGCCGAAGCCATTGACGCCGAGGACGAGCGAGCGCTTGCCCGGCTCGGGCGTGTTGTCGCTCAGCCAGACCATGGTGAGTGGAGCGGCGATGTAGCTGCCGAACAGGAGGATGCAGAGACCGGCATACTTGACGCGATTGCTGGGGGATGTCACGACGACGATGAGGCCGACAAGGGAGATTAGGATGCCCACGACGATGTGGTAGCCGCGCTCCTTGCTGTTGAAAGTTAGCTGGCTGCAACACTGAGTGGTTGGGGGTGGGCTGGAGGGTACCGGTGATCGGAGCTGAGAGCGAAGAGGAACAAACCGATTGCGCCACAGACATAGGGCGGCACTGACATCTGGGACACAGCTCGGGTTATTTTCGCGAGGTACTAGAACCTAAAGTCATTGGTACTTACCAGGTTGGCTTGGATGGACGAGTATCCAAGCCCCTGCACGACCAGTGGCAGGAACACGGAAAACGTCTGATTAGGCACGCTCGCGCATATGTTAAACACAAGGACGTACCACGTCTTCCAGTCCTTGGCCGTCTCGACGACATCGCGCCTAGTTAGCTGGTCTTCCAGTATGCCATTGCTGTTGTACGCAGGAGTGTAGTCAGCATTGTCTTTGGTGATGCGAGCAACTGCGAAGAGCCGCTCGTCTGCATCTAGAAACCAAGCGGATCCTGGACCAGCTGGAAGCCAGAACCAGGCGATAGCAGCTATCAAGATGGTGAGTATGCCCTCGATGAGGAAGAGGTACTGCCAATTGTGCAGTCCATAGCCGCGGAGATGGAAGACTCCAAATGCTTTGTCACACTGGTCAATCATGCATTCAATTAGCCGTGGACACGCGCTGATCACGTACCGATCGAGCCTGAAAAAGCGCCGGCTACGGCATACTGGCCGTAAAAAAGCGCGAGTCGGACCGCCAGATCGTACCTGCAGTAGAAGCAAGACAGATATGCAACAGCAGTTGGATAGAAGCCCGCTTCGAAGGCACCAATTAACAGCCTCATTGCGATGAGGCTTGAACGCCCGCGGATGAATGCATTGGCAACAGTGAAAACGCCCCACCCTGTCTTTGTAATGTCAAGCCACCATTTGTTGACATCCGTGGAGCGCATTTGAGGAGGCTCACCATCATGATTGGGATCCAGCGCTTGGCCCCCAGCCATCTTCCCAACGCAGCTGAGGGCGGCTGGAACAACACAAAAGTAACGAAGAAAAGCGACACCGCCAGATTCAGGTCGTCAGGAGTCGCTCCAATATCTCGACTGAACCCTGCCGCAAGGTGAGCTGATGTAGCTGCTCGCACGCTCGCGACTCTCTACTTACCCTGAGTCTCTGCGTTACCAATATTGGACCGATCAAGTCCGTTGAAGAGGTAGAGAAGAGAGAGGAAGGGTAGGAGCGCAATATCCATCTTCCTGTTCAACCGTCGAGACGACACTTGTTCAGCCGCGCTACATATCTGCTCCCCAGTCGAGTCTGAATGGTCACTGTCCATGTTTGCTATGTGTAGCAGTATCACTGTTGAGTTACGGTGCAGCAGAAGAAGGGAGCGGGCCCCGACCTCTTCATATTTACCACGACTCGAACGTCTTCGCAACCTTCCCTTCTGCCGTGCACCCTTCGCGGCTGTATGTGATGCCTACTACGCCATGAAGGGCGCCTTCGACGACATAGCCCCTCTTTTATAAGTCCATTCATAGGTCGAAACGACCCCTTTGTGCGCGAAACTGCGCGAAGCTTCCACAACGATCCAGGCGTCTCCGCTCTTACTGGCATGGTAGTACTAGAAAGCGTCCTCGGCAACTAGGGGTTACCGTGCTCGTGGTAAATTTCTAGAATTCGGCCAATCAGCATATTCTCAAGAATCCCCCGTGCGTGCCATCTGACCTATAACAGCGATAGGAACCTCACGGCATTTCCCACAAGCGCCGTCCAACTCATAATTGAAAACTTCTTCACAATCGAATCCACCCCAGGGCCTTGTTTGAGTGATGAGGTGGGTTTCATTGCTTCATAAGATGCCTGCGTGTGCAACAGAGGCGTCCTCTTGGCTTGCACCGACCAACAGATTACTGACTATTCCAAGATTTCCATGCGCACCCCATGTCGCCTAGACATCATCGTACCGAACGCTAGATGTGCTGCAGACAAGCTGTTAGCGTTCATATCTCCTACCAATATCTCTAGCTGGCCTGGCTATTCCTACGCACATACTGAAGAGTTCCGACCCACATACCCACGGAGCCCACGACAAGCTAAGTTGCGTATATGCTAGCTTTGTTAAGAGCTAGTGCCAACGCATAGGACGCTCGTAATGGGGAAAGCAAGGGTTGCACCGGGGTATCCCGCAAATTCGACCAACGACATGCGTCAGATAGAGAGGCTGTTCTGCAATTGGAGGCCGTTGCCTTGTATCCAGCTCATCATCTCAGCATAAACGGCATCCCCCTCCGCAAGCAGGTTCTGAGGGGGTTGCACGTCTGCGACGAAGCTGGTTCCACGATTTGCAAGTGAACTTGGTTGGGCTATATCAGTGGCAATCCTCTGATGCACGAGTTGCTCTTGACGTGTGGAGTAGCGCTCCGTCAGCGCGTTCAAATCTTGCAGTATCTTGCAGCAGTCTCTTGGATAGTGTGTGCCGGTCCTTGCCTCTTCTTCGAAGCTTTGGATTGCGAACTGTATGTTGCGCTCAAAATTTTCATCTTGAACGGATGCCACAGATGGGCTGTGCACATTCGGGGATTCAGGTTCGATCTGCGCGTTGCTTTTCATGAGACGGTGGAGTAACAGGATGACAGCACTATTGAAGACGAAGTGCAGCCCGGCTTGGAGCAACCTCCTTCCCGACTTGGTTAGGCGTTGGGCGAGTAGTATATTTCGGTGAGCTGCAGCACAGCAAAGGGGGATGTAGATGGTCTGGTCGAACTCTTCGGAGAGGTACTCGCCGTGGATTGATCGTTGCGCGACGGCTTGCTTTACAGCAGCAAAGAAGACGGGACGCGTAGTCAGTACTACGAGCTGATTGTGTGCCATATGCAGGATGCAACAGCTAGGATCCTCATGATTAAGGTCGTCTGGCATCTGCAATTGGAAAGGGAGCTGTGACTGCCAAGTGCGAAGCATATCTAACGCCATGTCGATGGTACTCGCTGACTGACTGGGCCCACCCTGCCGGGGTGCGATCTTGAAGGTCTCGCAAACGATGTAACTGGAGATTCTGGAAAGCTCGACGTGAGCTCGAAGGCCCGCACTTGAAGACAAACCACTACAACAGTTAGTGACTATCCTGGGCTTTCCTCTGTGTACACTCACACTGCATCGTTGGGCAAGGCCAGGCGTATAGCTTCATCTGCAATAGTGGGAGGCCGTCCCATCAGCACCGACAGCCATCGATCAAGAACGTATAACGTCCACATTATCCGCCTGGACGGCTCGTCCACGCATGATCTGAATGCACCGTGTATCACGGCGATGCTGTCGCCACACACGTACAGATTAGCGTCAGTACCTCGCAAGGTCTCATGTAATCAATCACTTACCGCACTGCCAGACCAAGGTACATGTATGCAGCATCTCGACGATTAATCTCGATGAGATAAAAGGCCATTAATGTGAGGACGGGTACATCGCCAAGAGTAAATCGGACAGTGTCAAGAGGATTTCCTAAGAGGACACGGGCTCGCTTGAAATATGCTTCTCCGGTGTGCTGTTCAGAATGACGGTAGTTTTTGTGGCCAACAGACGAAGCAAGAGCAAAGCAAACGTGGTAGAAGGCCAGAAAGCGGAACGATTCGTCTGTCGTCACCGCGTTCAGCGAGGCTGAGCTGACGCCTGGTGATGGGATGATACTGAGGTCACCCCACCTACGACGCAAGCAAGAAGTCAGCAAACGCGATGGATGCCAACAATGCACGATGTCCTCACCAGTAGATGCCACCCGAGGCAAAGTCTCCGTTGCCATCTTGGATGTAATAGCGGAGGTCGACAAGCATAGTGGACATCTCCGTCCGCGAAGGAAGCCATAGTGGGTCCACTGCAGACGACGTCAGCTATCAGTGTCATAGCAAGAGCAGTGCGCGTTGAAGTGCCTTACCGTCCGGATTTGGGAGCGGGCGGGAGTCGAAAGTCTGATATTGACCAATGGTGCTGACGAAGGACGAGCCATCAACGCAATCATCCTGGAACGTTACTGGGACCAGGGTGAACATAAAATGCTTCAAGTGGTCAAGGAAGTTTGCTCCGGACGTCTCTCCGAGATAACGCACCGTGCCGTCCGGGTCACGAAGCATGCGGCCATCGGACGCCTCAGAGTCATCTGGGCCCAGAAGGTCTGGGTGGGAGCTCTGAGGAGTCGACGAAGAGGCTGCCGAGTCGCCGCGATGGAGCTGGCGCAAGGCGTCTGCAGCGCCATCGGATGTTATCGATTGGAGGTTTTTTTCCAGTGCAGCACAACGCCTTCGCAGACGGTCGACTTCATTTTTCAAGGCGCATTTATCCGACTCTGGCGCGGGGTACTCGCCTAGGGGTCGTTAGTACCTCAGGTGCGGTTCTCGACGCCGGCGGGCTCTAGCAAGACGGCGGGAAGAGCCGCCGAGGGAGGAAAGCCTACACTCGCGCACCTGGCGGGCACATCGTTCGCACGGCTGCCCTCCCGAGCATTTCACACGCCGAAGGTTGCAAGCGTTGCATCTGCGTAGGGTACGTCAGCCGACCGCTGTCAACAGAGTCATGCGTGCAGCACAGCGATAATCGCTTGAGATGGTTCGATAGTCTGAGATGGTTCGATAGTCTGCATCACGCAGAGGTGCGATTGCAAACATCCGCCGGCGCCCTTGCCAAACACAGACGAGGACGGGGCCATGGATCGATCGTGATGAACGGTGAGGCCGTGTCGGTCCGAATAGCGCCTCATATGAAGGATTTCGACGATGTAGCGTCAGATTGTGGGTACGGTAGTGTAGACTCACGCTCTAACTACGCGTTTGCGATCCTGATCAGCGACCTTGAGGCGACGAGGATTTACTCGATCAAGGTCAGTCTCAGTTTTAATTATGAGGGTCTGATCGGGACCTTGGAGTGACGTACCCGGTAATCTCGAGCGCTGCGTGGCAGAGCCTGCTGCGTCCAACTCTCCGTTGGACTGCATCGTTAGACCGGGTAACGTCTGACGTCGTTTGGCTTGTCGAACTGTTTGTTGTGGAAGAGAGAAGGAACGATGGGTGTGGCGCCAAGAGCGCCATGACGACGCGAGTACTCCCTTTTCGTCAGGCACGGAGAAAATGGCCTTCGACATCACATCAATGATATCAATTTGTGATCGCGCGTCATCTGGCATATGAGCAACATTCAAACGCAACACTCGAGCTTTAAAAGAGCAATGGCGTCGACGGCAATGCCTGCGACAGCACCTCTCAGGCTCGCTGAGCATTTGCACCAACATGGGCAGCATCATAATCGAGGCCGAGTTGCAGCATGGCATCGACTTCTCCCAGCCCAGTTTCTTCGACCTGCGAACAAACAAGCCTAACAAAACCATCGACATTGGCAGAGACGGGCTGTCGCTGTCACTAGATGCAAAGGGCCGGGTAACATCCCCCCTTGATCGTCAACGCAACATGCTAATCACATATGCAGGTGTTACAAGCTAGCGCGTACCATCCTGAGCATGGGATTATTGTCGCGAATCCATTCCGTTCATTTGACGGGTCTCGGTTCTACGATGTACCCTATGTTCGTGACTACCGGACGCGCATGCTCCAATGGATCCAAAATGATCGCCCGGGCTTTGGTCTAGACTTTGGCGTGCCTGGCCATCTAGTCTCAATCAAGATTGTCGAGACTAACGTCGCGTTGTACCACATCAAACTTGTCAACCACGTCGATGTATCGCTCACGGCCCATATTTCCGCGCAGGGCAGCTTCGTACAAGATGTAAGAGCTACAAACACAAGCTCCGGATGTGTTCTCCTACCATATGCCCTGGGCGTCAACGTGAGTCTCAATCGGGCTAGCTACGGTCAATTGACTGAAGGCGGACCTATTCCACTACCTCCCAGCTGCAACATCCTCCGAAAGAGCGGCCCGAGCACTCTGCGCGTCTACAACCCAAATCTGGGCGCACAGCTCTCGACCAGGCTGGATATCAATGGCCAGCCCGTGGCTATAGACAGCGTCGAAGATCAAGACGCATCTGAGGCCATGCTCGATGTCTTTGTAAGAGGCAGAGTATCCATCCCGCCTGGGGAAACAGCGAGGCTTTGTGCGACAATTCGATTGATACCAGATGCCAAGGAGCACTCAGATTTCTTTCAATCTGGTATGGCGATATCAAAGGCCATGCTCCCCAATGCGAAATCACGCTGGAAACGCGATGAGCTCTTGACCACATATGTGCTCAAAAGAAATTTCGAATACATACTCGCAAATTGCGTCGTTCCCATATCCGAGTCGAGGACTGTGGTTCTTACCGACCATGTTGCGCTACCGCTAGGGTGGAATAGGGACAACTAGTAAGTACACCAATCGTTTTGCCTCACTTCTCTCATGCTAAGAATTGGATAGCTGGCAAGTCCGTCTCCTGCTCGAGACATACGCAAACATTGCCAGTCTGGTGTATTCCGAGTTCGTGCCTCATTACCAGGGGGAGATCGAATCTGCCGTCCGAGGCCATCTGGAATGGGTCTTCATCCAAGCCAAGCGGCCACATGGTTTTTGGCATCGATCATACCTCGCCAATGGCCAACCCAAAGATCGATCCATATTTCAGCTCGACCAGCAGTGCTACCCTCTCCTGGAACTGTGCGACTACGCTGAGCACTTTCCGAGTGAAGCAGACTTCGTAAAGCGCATTGTAGAAACAGGCGTCATACAAGAAATACTTGCGGTGCTAGAGGCAAAACAGGACAAGCAGACGAGGCTTTGGCCTACCGATGAGACGCCCGGAGATGATGCAGTCCAATATCCGCACCACTTTTCGAGCCACATTCTACTGTGGAGAACATTCACCCGACTCCACCAAATGTTCCTATATTTGGCCATACCTCTAGACGAACAGATGTCAAGACTTGATGTCATGGCTGCACAGTTGAAGGATGACACCATCGGGTCCTTTACTACTACGTACCCAAACTGCAGCAGACAGTTGTTTGCGTACCTGACCGATGGCAATGGTCATCACGAATGTTACCACGACGGCAACGACGTACCGACTGCGTTCGCGTACGACTGGGGCTTCGCTTCGTCAGCTAGCGAAATAGCCACATGGAGAGCCACGATGGGTTTTGCTCTGTCACCAGCCAATGCGAAGGGCTTCTGCAACGAAGGTCCGTATGGTGGACTGGGCAGTGTGCATTCTCCCGGAGCCTGGACGCTAGGCTACTTCCAGGAGCTAGCTTATGCTGCATCCAACAACAACGTACGAGCCATGCAGGGAGCATGGACCAAGATTGCCGCAGCCATGCAATGGGACGGTACCTTCCCAGAGGCTGTTGATCCGAAGACCGCACAGTGTACCAGCAAGGCATGGTTCAGTTGGCCCGGCGCAATGATCGGCGCACTGCTGATCCGCATGAAGAAGAATGGTCAGGAGGAAATTTTGCTACAGACAAGGGTCGAGGTAGAGCCTTATTAGGCAGGAAAGGCAGAGTAAGGGGTTTTCGGTATGTTTGTGGATTGAATGGGCAGTATCACCATCGCTTGTACCACTCCGACCATTGGCCATCCAAGCAACGCGCGGCGAGGCTTATTTCTTATTACCCGTACATTCATACATCAGTGGGAGGGGTGGTTCTTTCAAAATGCCTTCAGTCTAATAGGTATCGCGCAGTATGGTAAAATCGCAAGCTTGGAGATCGAGAGTTTCGGCTATGTTTATGCTTGAGCACTTGATCTGGAAGGATGACCTTTTATACATTAATTATCATGGACAAAGGAGACAAGTCTGTGGATATCTCGAGTATGGGATAGCCATCGCTCGCTCGGCGCTAAACGGCAGGACAAAAGAAATCCGACGATGCCCTAGTACTCCTCTTCCAAGTCAAATCCGAAGACAGACTGCACGATTGCTCGCACAAGATACCGCGCCTCATCGCCACTCGTCCGCGCACTGCCATCCTCACCGCCATTCCACTTGATCCCCACAATCTTACCGGCGCCCTCGCCCTTGACATCCATGACGAGGAACAGCTCAGCCACTTTGCTCCCCGTCAAGCTGCGGTGGAAATGCACCTTCAGCTTACCCATAGTATCTGGGCCCTCACTGTATATAAACCACTTCTCGCTCATCAGACACGGTTCGTAGCCATTATACAAAGCATGCACCTGCGCCGGCAGCAAGAAGACATCCCACGTCGTGACGCGGATGCGTGCTTGCGGCGAGGCGGGGAACGGCTTCGTGGGGACGGCGGTACCCTGGACACGCGCAGATTTCTTCGATGACGAGCTGCTACTACTCGAACCACGGGTAATGCGTTCGCGGACGACTTGTGGAATGTCGACGCGTTGGGTGTATGTGGTCATCTGGCCCTTGCGGTGTTTCTTGTCTTTTGTGAGGTGCGGGGACGGGCTGCGTGGAATGTCGATTACGCTGTCATGTTTGGAGCGGACTGGGCTCAGGGGAGGCGTCTGGGGGGATTCCTCTTCGATTGGCTGCGGATAAGTTTTGCGAAGCCGTGATGGTGGGCGGACAGCGGTGTTGTAGACGGTGTCATTGGTGATAGGTTCGGGACTTGGGCGACGCGAGAAGCGTCGGAATATTGACAGCTTCTTTGGGGTTGCTGCTGCCCGGGGAGAGTCCATGGCTAACATCCTGGGTGGTGATCGCTGCGGTAGCCAATTGGTGTGATGGGCTGGAGTCACACGAGATGGGAGATGTTGGACGAAGAAGGAAAGAAGATGGTCGGCAGGTGTCTCAGCCTAGGGCGGGACTGGGGTAATAAGAACAAAGACAATGAGTATCTTCTAGACTAAGCCGCACCCTCGATGGCGCTCGAGGGCTGAGATAGCTCTATTTAGTCGACCCTACACTATACCAAAGGCGTCCTACATCAGCCAAGCCAAGCGCATCTCGATTTGGGGGCTTGGGGCTGAAGACTACTCAACGGGCTAATGGCGGCACAATGAAATGTTTGGCATGCTAGACGTCTTCCCGTAGGCGTGTGAGTTGCCAATTTCCCGCAAACCAAAAGGGTTCAGACGTCATGGCACCCAGAGAAATGCTAGCGATCTACAGATCTAAGACGGGAAGCTCGGATCTCTTTGTACCGCACGAGTGGATCAGCGCTACGGCTCCATGACCATCATTTCATCTCCATCACGACCATCACTCATTCCATCTCTACAAAGCCATTGTTGTTGCTTCATGGGCGGGTTTTCTTCCAGCTGAGCAAGCCCATTGTTCTGGCCCGCTGCACGTTGGAGTCTGTTATCGCACGCCCCGGACGCCTTCAGCTGTACTTGCACATTCCAGCCCTCTCCCGCCATGCAAGTGCCGATCCTTCGAGGCGCAACACCAAGACTAGCGACACCGGCTCCGCCATGACCGAGCAGCCCACCACCGGCATCCGCGCTTGGAGCACCAGATCTGCAGCCCTGATGATCGTGAACTTCACGATGCTGGCCACACTAACAGTGACAAGCTTTTGCGCCCTCGGCCAGCCAGCGCAGTCGGGGGTGTTCTGGAGAACGCCATCAACATTGAAAGTGCGTGCGCAAAGCCTGTCGGAGATTTCTTCCTCTGACGGGGCACTGGCGATTCCCAGACTGCGGAGGAAATCTCGCGCAATATTTAATTTCCTAAGCGCGACAGGAGAATTTCACGATGTGAAGTTACATCGACACCAACAGCTTCACCGATGTATACAAAAGCGCATCATCAGCCTAGTTTCCCGAGCGGAGACCCTGCCTCCCTCTAGCACCTTGACGTATGTAATTCACCATGACGCTGCGTCTTCATCACAGCATACCGCACCCGTCATGAGGGTCCAACACAGCAAACCTAATAGGGATCAGCACCACCTAGTCGGAAGGGACGCTCTTCCTATCCTATCGAAATCCTCCACCCACGAGGAGCCGATCACCCTCGTCGCAGGGTCGCATTCTTACATACGTAGTCGAGTAAACATCGTCAACGTATCGTCATGGCATACCTACGTATCTACCTCATGAGTAGCCAACGCGATAGATGTTCTGCTGACATGACACACGCAACGGAAGCAAACCATGGTTCATCGTCAGGTAGGCTAACGTTGTAAGTCCCGGAGCCGCTTGCGGGAATATGCTTTCGGCTACTGGAGAGCTGCAGAGGATAGATCAGGGGCGCATCGGATACTGCTGCATAAATTGTGATTGTGGTTGCTATGGTACCGTGGAAAGACTCTATTATGAATAGATATCTAATAACGAAGGTTTGATTGCGGATGCTCATCACTGTAGTTCGGGGTTGGATGGTCGCAGAGTAGGGTGGTGAGATGGGACTGTTGTCTTTGAATATTGTTCCTTCATTTCCAAACACTCGGCTTCGAGTTGTACCTCTACTCTCGTTCCGGTCAAGATTCAACCACGTCTATCTCAGTGACAAAACGTCGATATTGCTCGTGCTCCGCTCGCTGCCACCATGTACCCAAACACAACCCTCTTGCACGTCCAATCCCCCACATATTCACAAACAGCAAAATCTCACAACAGGAATAGCGCCCTCGACTCTCCACTACCCAATCCCCTTCCATTCAATCTCACACCACACACAACCCCGTTTCTACAACCCACTTCTCCAACTCGCTATCGCAGCCATAGCACGCGCAAATCTATTCCTCCCGCCATCAGCAACACCCTCTCTACCTGGGCATGTTCAGTCTCTTACCTCCCTTTCCGCCTGCGCGGCATCTTCTTCATTCACGCATCGCAGGATCACGCTCGCGTTGGCGCGGTTGAGGAATTGCGCGAGACAGGCGTTGGATTGCCGGACGGGTTGGCAGGCGAGAGACCAGGGGTCGCATGGCCCCGCGGTCGCGGTCTGGTCTGAGAACATGTGGGGAGGGGAAGGTGTTGCGAAGGTGTTGGTGGTGAGGATGAGGGTGGTGACTATGAGGGTAGTCCGCATGATGGAGGTGTGGAATGGAAAGTGATGGAGTTACGAAGAGGCGTGGAGGTGATAGTGGGCATTGTTGTGTTTACCTCGAGGTGTGCTTCTGCTATGCCATGGGTTCATATGTTTGATTGTTTGTTTGTCAGGTGGTAGCTGGCTATTGGCTCCCCACATATGGGAGCGAGTGGTGTCAATTTTATGTACGATATACCCATGCAAGGCATTCCAACTATATACAGCGAAACATGCCGTCAATCCAACCATTACTCAAAACGTAACACCTCTTACGGCAAGCTGTCCTAAGCTGCATCGCCAGGATGTTCCTTCAACACCTAAGTCGAAAGACCGAAGAACTTCAAAAGCACGGGCTCGACCACAGGTGCAATGTGTCCGACACCTTGGCCAAAGTATCCGACAAGTTTGTTGCCGTCCCCGTAGATGATCTTGGTGTACTGCGATCCCTGGTCAACCCCGCTGCCAGTCTGGTTCACGGTGTTGGTAACACCCAGCACCGCAGACCACTGCTTGAGCTGTTCATATCCAGCCTGCGGGCGCACGAGCGTATCGGCAAGACCATGAGCAACCAAGAAGCGCGGGCGCTTTCCCGTGTATCCAGGGTAAGCATTGTTGACAAAGCTCGCCCATTGCTGGGGAGTGTGCGTGAGACCCTGAGCACAGGTCTGGTTGGAGCCAAAGGGAGTCGGGTCGCCCTTTGAGCCAGCAAAGCACGCGAACGCGACGCCAGAGTATGCAGCGCCGGCCTCGAAGACTTCAGGGTACGATCCAACCATTACGTTGGCCATCATTGCGCCGGATGAACCGCCCATGACGTAGATCTTGGCTTTGTCGGCGCTGTACTTTTGCTGCGCGTAGTTGACCATGCTGATGATGCCTGCGGAATCTCCGCCGGCGCCGTGGGTCAGTGAGGCGGCGTTGTTGACGTCCCAGCAGTTGCTGTACTTTTGGGTCTGGGGGTAGATGAGGATGAAGCCTAGGCTTTCTGAAGAGGCGGGCAGCTTAGTTCCGCTGTACCATTGAGAAGCAGTGCCACCACAGGGGTGAAGCTGTGGGAAGTTTTAGATGAAGTCATGTTGATTCTTTCTCATGAGGGACTTACAGCAACTATGATGGCGGGGTTAGTCGCGATCTTGGCAGGGACCGAGATGTACATCTGGAGGTTTGTGGGGTTGCTGCCAAAGCCGGTGACTTGCTGGAGCGCTCCAAAAGCCGAGCTGGCCGAGGCCAAAATGGCGGTCACAGTCGTGAATGCCTTCATGCTGACGGTGTTTGAATAGAACCTCTAATAAGGCTTGTGGGTTTTGTTGTTGGTGGTAGTGCCATCTTGCTTGTTGCGTACCCCAAAGGCTCTTATACCAAGTGATCTCCGTCCCAAAATCAAAGGTATGAACAACCGAGATAGCAAGCCGACGCCCCAATCAACTTGCTTAGATTGTCCGACCTGCTGCACGAATCAGGGTATATAGTAATGGCACTTTCAATGAATGAGGTAGGTCGGACGAAAGCGGTAAGCGAGCCGTCGTGTTCCTGGCCAGACAACCAGGTATGTTTCAAGAATTGATCAAAATGGGTATGATCTCCAGGAAACATACTTTATGACCCCAGATTGGAGGAAACGTCCGTTAAAATTCCGAGTCCTGGGATCCCATGATCGCCAACTGGTGACAGGATGGCTAATAGCCGGCGGCAAGGCTCCCCGGTTGGAAGTAGCGGAAGGCATGTGCGGTAGCGCTGTGCAGGAGCCGGCTGCGTGTTTCGGCATGCGTCGAATATATTCTACGAGCTACGCGTGCGCCTGCATGGAGCAAAGTAATATACTGAATTGCAGCCGTTGTACATGGGATGCAATGACGTTGTAAGAAGTGTGGGGTAGTGCAACCCCAAGGCTGAACGTGGCCGAAGAGTCCTTGAGATCGACAAGAAAGAAAACCGACCCACCAACAACTACGGACCGAAATCAACATGTAACTTCGAATTTCTGGATCAACTGGCAATTGCCAAGGGATGTTAGATCCATGAAGGTGGGCAGGCAAGTCGATTAGAAACGAGTCAGCCCTTCTTTAGGTGTTGGTCGTTAAACCCCAATGCCTTAACTTTCGAAACGTCCCCTATGGCAGCAAATGTTTTTGGCGTGGTAGTTGGTGGTCTAAACAAGGTTTTCACACCAAGGTGGCGCGCGCTTTCCGGAATCTCTAGGTTGTCTTAAGTCTGCGAAAATACTGATCGGGATGTCAAATTACTGGAACCGCGTTGTATTCTGTCTCTTCACCATCAACGTCTGGCACAAATTCGGGCACCCGCAGTAATGCAACAGTGCTTCATGTATTCCAAACGACGTCTGGTATGAACTTCTACTGGCCTTGACCTGGGTAAACCTTGCAGTAAGCGGTTGATGCGATCCCCGCGGCTAAAGCCTGCTATAGGTAAGGTTCGACTGCGGAAGTAGTCATTCGGTAGGTTTCGCTACAATAGTGCTCGCCGCCAAAATCTTGACACTGATCGGATAAAGTAGCGGAAAGTATTGATGTGTTGCAGTCTGGAAGAGGGTTGTGAGCAGCCAGCATCAATGAGAGCGCGTTGCCATGTCACGCCCACTTGACATGTCAAATCGTGTCGAAGTTCTGATAGCGCTCGAATTCGCGAATACCTACAATTGAGGGTAAAAAGTGTTGCCTCCGATAGCCACGCTCACAAGTCCCGAGGTTGTTTCCCAAATGTGGTGGACATGGAAGGAGCTAAGCGCATCACAGTATGGCTGCTGCGCACCCAGTTGTATAATGAATCATACCTAAGAGCACCTACATTATCTCAGTTTAAGGTGATCGCATGTTGATACTTTGCTCAAATGTGAAGGCAAAGTGTAAGCAGCCCTGTAAGTACATGGCCTTTTCTTGGGTGGCTCAGGTCCGGAGCTTGAAAGGTGAGTTAACAAAGCGATGTCTATTCTGGAAGGAGCATCTGCACTTGCAAAAGATAAGCTGTAAGTACTCCGGAGTAAGCGGTGGTATGTGAGCATGACTTCCTGACCGGCTTCACATGGACATTGTGAACCTGTTCGTAGTATGCAGCGTTGACTTCGCCGCAGACTGGCTGCAATCTGACGTAGGCTATTTCACCAAAGGGGACATACGGGCGGAGATGAGGCTGGTCATGAACGCCCCATTACAAGCGAGCCATTGGCACCTGCATTGTTTAGCGCGTCGGCAAGAGTTGACCTCTCAGACCAGATCGTGGACTCATACCAGGCTGCAACTCGGAGATGCATGAACACCAAAACAGCCAAGTTTGATATATCCTTTTTTTGAATACCTACTCCCTTGCCCGTATGACCGCAATGAGGAAGCGAAACCGTGCTTGTCAAGAGTGCCATCAGCTCAAAATCAAGTGCGACGTAAGCACATCTCCAGGAGGGGCTTGCGAGCGCTGTAGCCGAAATAACGTGGAGTGCGTTCCGGCGGCGCCACGTCTCCAGCGCGACCGCATCAACCAGCTCGAGGCTGAAGTTGAGGAACTCAGAAACGCGCTACGAGACCAAAGTAGCAGCGCGACGCCGAGCCGGTCTCCTGGAAGTCTCCTGGATAACTACGAACATAATGTGTTATCGTTCTTGGACGCCCGCATCCGTCCGAGCAAGCAGCAGGAACTGCTTAGCCATTTTGCGCTTCAGGCCGGAGCCGCATGGCCGGTGCTCAATCTTTCGTTGGATCTGGATCTTATACGTACCAAATCTCCGATTTTGCTGCTTTCCGTGCTGGTCTATTCTTTCACCCAGGAGACGCAAGGTACTGAACTCGAAGTGCACGATGAGCTTGTGCGAGAAACAATGCACATACTCGGGGATGAGTTGATTGGTAGAGGACAGAGGTCCCTCGAGCTCGTTCAAGCGTTGCTCGTAGCTGCTTTTTGGAACAAGACCACGCGCAAAGGACAACAAGGGAGTTGTTACCAACTCATACAGCTTGCTACTGATATGGCCATCGATCTTGGAGTCGCGGGACCTTCGTTACAACCCTCGCCCGTGGCGTATTTTGACCGGCATCAGGATCCTTCGTCTCTGGATGCGCGCCGCACTTGGCTTGCCTGCTTCGTAGCGTTGTCGACCTCGTCCATAAGTACACGGCGGTCGAATCCAGTTCCATGGGACTCTCATCTTCAAGAATGCGTCCAAGACATGGAGAACAAGGGAGGTCCATCCGATATTCTTCTTTGCCAGCTTGTTCGCATAACGCAGCTGATTGAAGATATTTCCATCCAAATGTATCTTTGCCAGACATCGACATTCATGGATGGTAACGATTACCACACTCATGCCACAATGGAGCCTTTGCGAGTCAAAGTCGATGCTTGGGCAGCCCGCGTACCAGCAAGCCTTTCGTCCTCACTGACGCTAAAAGTGTGGTACCATGTAGCCATGATACTTCTCCATGAGGCAGTGCTGCATACTCCAACGAACAAATCGTCGTTTGCAGCGCCATTCATACCAGGACGCGTCGCAGTCAAAGACTTTCCCAAGCCTATCTTGATCATCCCTCCTTTACAACCTGCACTCGTGGCTATCGTCCAGCATTGTCAAGCCGTCATTGACACTGCCGCGGACATGGATCCTGTCCTGGTGCTCAGCCTCCCTAGCTTTTGCTTCGCCCCAACCGTACTCTATGCTCTTTTCGTGCTTGTCAACGTCTTCGTTGCAGCCACAGACCCGACGAACACTTACGGACAATGCTTGTCAAAAGATAACTTCCGTATCGAGGACTGTGGATTGAAGCTGCGAAGACTGACAGCAAGTATGAGAGTGTTAGATCCAACCATGAGCTGCTACACGACTCGCATGTTCGATGCAACAAGTTGGCTTGAGGATTGGTACAAAGACTACACAGCCATCCTGTGGCGATATGAGCAAAGTCTTGCCATAGTGTAATTAATAGACTGAGTGTAATGCGTTAAGATCGGCAGGCACGTGAACTATAAGGCAACAACGGCGAAAACTCACCGCACTAAAGTAGTTGTAGCAGTGCAGAGATATACGTTAAAATCTTGCTCGTATTGCTTTCGCAACCACCGTCTTGCTCGTGGGAGATCCTCAGGATCCAGCCACTGGGCGTTTACCCAGCGCTAGCAGGGCTTCCCCGTCTCGCCTCTGCACCGCACTCTAACCACTTGGCGGGGACCACCAATGGCCATCTCTGAATCTCGCTCCTCCCTTGCTAGTTCTCGGAACAATATACGCCAGCCATTAGCCGACGAGCACTAGCAAAGACAAGTGGACCACACGTACTGGTTTGATACAATTATGGTCGAAAGGGTGTTGATCTCCCGAAGGCACAGCATGAGCGATTCCAGAACAAAGAGGGTTAATCGGCAAAAATTGGCCGTCTCCGCTCCGCTCGCAAAAGCACTGCTGGTTATTGGTTTCCGCGCTTCTTGGCCCAGGCTGTGCAGGTTCGAGCATTATGCACCGTGATACTCGAGTATTGTTCCGAGGGCGCAAATTCAGGATCAAAAGGCTCCTTTTCGATCGTGGATCTGTGAGCATGACGACGTTGACTTGGCTGTGAATCCTGCGGTATTGGAGCGCTATGCTTGTTTCGTGGGATATGTGTACTGCCCTGGTTTGGGTTGAGTGTATAAAGACCTCTGAGTGAGCTCTTCGATATGTTCAGAATCAGTATCACAAGTTTTACTTCATAGCTTGAGCAGTATCTGCTTCGCTCTTCTCTATTCCTTGAGCATCACCCCCTCCGGCACCTGCCACTATATTTCCCGACGCTTTCAACATGCGTCTATCAATCTTGTCCTCGTTCATGATGGCCGGCTCGTGCCTGGCTCAAGGTGATCTCGCCGGTCTGCTCAAATCCCAGCCCGACCTTAGCACCCTCCTCGAACTTGTCAGTCTCGTCGACGGCCTCGCAGAAACACTCTCGACAGCATCCAACATCACCATCATCGCGCCCACAAACGAGGCATTTGCAAAAGTACCACGCGACACCCCCGAAGGCCAAGCCGTCGAGCTCCGCAACGACACCATCGCCATCTCCGCCCTTCTCGCTAACCACGTCTTCAAGGGCGTATACCCATCCACCGTAATTACCGACATCCCCACTTTTGGCCAAACGCTCCTCAACGGCTCCTACGTCAGCGCCATCCAGCCCTTCTCCAACTTCACCGGCGGCGCCTACAACGCGCTTGTCAAGAACGGCGACTTTGTCGCCGTCATCTCCGGCGAGCAAACCGTCTCGACCGTCGTGCAAGCGGACATCAAACTCGGCGAGGGCATCACGATCCATGTCGTCGACGAGGCTTTGTCCTTTGGCGCCCCGCTCGAACTCTTCGCTGCGCGCGCGGGCTACAAGGCTTTTAACGCCGCTCTCCAGGCTGCTAACCTGGGCTTCTCGTTCGGCGAGACGGGTGCAGATGTCATTGGGCAGAACATCTCCGACTTTACCATCTTGGTGCCTACGGATGAGGCATTTCTGTCCATTGGCTCTGTGCTCGCGAGCGCGGATGTGCCCACGCTACAGAGCGTGTTGAAGTACCATTTCATCCCATCGAATGTGATTTTCAGCCCAGATCTAGGCAATGTTACCGTCAAGAGTCTGCAGGGCGAGGAGTTGACGTTCACGGTACTGCCGGATGGTTCTTGCTATGTCAACAATGCGCAGATTGTGTTTCCCAACACGATTCTGTACAATGGCGTTGCACATGTGATTGATGCGTAAGTTCTCTGCTATCGTTATTTGGTTCGTTGATCTGATATCTGCACAGTGTCCTGGCTCCCGGCCCCTTCGACCGCTCCACGCTCAAGCCTTCCGTGCCAGCTCCTGAGCGTCTGGCTTTCGAAGGTGCTTCATCAGTCTCTGCTCTTCCATTCACGGTTGTGTCGTTTGGAGACGATGACATGGGTTACACGACAACCCCCGAGTTGCTGAAGACTGTTGCGGCTATTGCAGTTCCTACGGCGGGTGCAAACGCGACCGTCAGCGGAAGTGTTGCACCTTCAAGGACTGGTGCTCCCGTTGAGACTTTTACCGGAGCTGCTGATGCTATGCTCGCGAGTGCGGGTGGTGCGCTGGCTGCGGCTGTTGGCATTGCTGCGTGGATGCTCTAGATGGACAAAATCATCAGGGAAGAAGCATGAGAGAGCTGTTGCTGATGAGATGAGCATATTTGCATTATCCTGGTTTGGTTTGAATAATGATGGGGTGCACAAATGGGCAGGATAGTTTGTTTGCGCGTTGGCATTGTTGTTTAGCATTGAGCATATGTTAGCATTGAATTATGAAATTTGAATGAACATGACGGCGGTGAAGAGACGCAGAGAAAGTGAGGTAGTGAAGCAATGGCCCTGACATGATACGCAGAGAGAGACTGAAAAAAAGGAAAGATGCGAAATTGAAGATACCAAACCAGTGCATATCGTTCAATGGACTTGAAAGGTCTGAATTCTTACCCTCTATCGCATTTCGAATAGGAGAATGCGGCCTGAGGATGTGGCTTCCGAGCATCTCTCAACGCAGCGACAGCATTGGTCAATCCCATCAGCAATTCAATAAAAAAAACTCTGCACCCACACCTGTCATCTCAGATGTTGATGCAACCGCATTAGGACCGACCCGCTGCGCGCATCGGCGTGAAGCGAACGTGTGGAGTGGTGGGAAAAGAAAATTTGATGCCTGCTGCAGACAAACAATATGGCCCAAGCTTCTTTTCGCGGCCCGCTCGTGCTGCTATTGGCTGGACTTGATCGAGCACCTTGACGGCGAGAGAGGAGCTTGGAAGACGATTGAAGTACTGAGAGTTGAAGGGGAGTGAGTTCTAAGAGTGAAGGATCGATCTGCAGAATAACAGCTGCAAGAGCAAGTACAATTCACGTAATAGAAAGGATCAGCTTGCCTGCGAAACGATCACGCGCATCCAAATGGCACCCAGGACCTTGGAACACCAACGCCTCATGCTCCGCTCGGCAAGTAGCCCAGGCTCCCCGCTTCTCACTATTCTATTCGCGAGCCATGGATCTCGTATATAGGGACCCTTGGTATCTCCGCTGTATTTCCCATCATTCCGCTGCTGTCAATTGTTCTTCGGTCCCGTGCTTCAATTGCTTCGGTTGTAGAAGGTTTAAGTTAGCGCCGAAGACGTCATCCCTGCTTCGCGGCGCGAGATACCGAAGAAGCTCTTCTGCTGCTGTTCTGCGCAAACCTCACAGTGAAATCTTTCACGTACTGAAGGACACTGCGTGAAGCATGTCGTTGTCACAGCGCCTCACGGCGGTCGAGGAGATCGAACCATGGAGCAGAGAGGCAAGCCCGGATTCGCGGCATCGCAAGATGTCCTTCAACCCTGTTGGTACATGGACCGAAGCAGCGGGTGAAGAGCCCACCGTGGGCGCTTTCGAGGTCCCCAAGTGGAAGCGCATGCGTATGTATTTCATACCAGCTGCAAGATGTATAGCTAATCAAGCGCAGTGCAGGTTGGTCTCGCCGTCGTTTACTGCCTCTTCGCTGCCGGCGTCGTATTCGGATACGCCGCGATAAAGCCCGTCCTGATTCGAGAGGGCGTGTACAGAAACCTGTGCACGAAGCAGGAGCTCAGAGATGATGTGGATGTATGCTATGAGCAGGAGCTACGGTGCGCGCTTTCCGTTCTAGGACTGCCAGGCACAATGCTGACCTTATCAACAGGCTAAACCTCATGTTCACTGCCGCTGCCGTATCCACCAACGTTGTCGCACTCCCCGTCGGTACAATCCTCGATCGCTACGGCCCAAGAGTGTGTGGCATTATTGGCGCTATATCAATCACCATTGGTTCGCTTCTGTTTGCATTTGCTTCAGAACTGCCCGTCGATGCATATATTCCTGGATATCTCTTCCTGGCACTGGGTGGTCCATTCATATTCATATCGAGCTTCCAGCTCAGCAACACCTTCCCGCAATACTCTGGTCTTATTCTGGCGCTTTTGACGGGAGCTTTTGACACGTCGAGCGCCATCTTCTTGATTTACCGCCTGATCTACCAAGGCACCGATGGCGATTTTGCGCTCAAGAAGTTCTTCCTGGTGTACTTGATCGTACCAGTGTTTATCCTGGGCGTCCAGATATTCTTCATGCCGGCCGTGTCATACAAGACCGTTGGAGAGCTGGTCATCCAAGCAGAAGAGGAACAAGTTAATCACGACTCGGATGATGAGATCGAAGACCAAGCACGCGTCCGGCGCCTCCGAGACGCCCGCCGCATCCACCGCGACAGCATCGTCAGCGAAATCACCGATCTCCTCGGCACCCGGGACGGCCAACAGCAAGCCAAAGAGGAAGAGAAGAAGAAAGCCAAATCCGGAGTCTGGGGCGCCCTTCACGGTCGCACTGCCGTGCAGCAAATGAAAACCCCATGGTTCATCCTCATCATGCTCTTCACCGTCCTCCAAATGACCCGCATCAACTACTTCGTCGCCACCATCCGCTCGCAGTACACATACCTCTTCCATAGCGTCGACAAAGCCATTAAAATCAACAACTTCTTCGACGTCGCGCTGCCCGTCGGCGGCGTCATCTCCGTCCCCTTCATTGGCCTCCTGCTCGACAACACCAGCACGACCTTCACGCTCTCGCTACTCGTCACCATTGCTACGACCATCGGTGTCCTGGGAATCATTCCCGAATCGTGGGCTGCGTACACTGGCATCATCCTCTTCGTCCTCTACCGCCCCTTGTACTACACCGCTGTGTCGTAAGTCTTCCCACCTCCTTTCGCAAGTTCCCACTAACACTCGTCCCAGCGACTACTCCGCCAAAGTCTTCGGCTTCGCCACCTTTGGCAAAGTCTACGGCCTGATCATCTGTCTCGCGGGCCTGCTCAACTTCAGCCAAACCGCCCTCGACGCCGCAACGCACAAGACATTTCACAACAACCCCATCCCAGTCAACATGCTACTCCTGGGTCTGGCGCTGCTGGTCGGCGTAGCGCTTGTGGCGTTCGTGTGGCGAAGGAGCCATCGCATCATGCGCGAGAATATCGAGGATGAGGCCGAGGAAGCGAGGGAGGTGTTGATGCCGCAGACGGGCGTGCAGGATTATGGCGCGTTGAGTCCGACGCAGGAGAATCGGGGGCGGAGGATGTGATGCGTTGAGCTTGGTCTGTGATGGGGTGGACATGTTTTGCATTCTTTATTGGCGCAGATTGCTTGGTTGGTTCTTTGCTCGAATCGCTTGGCGAGGCGCTTGGGGCGTTGGTATTTGCTTGCATCTATGGGCGACGAGCGTTCATGTCGATAATGAGGCTGAGCTTATGTGTATATGGGGAAAATCATTTAGCATATAGTGGACGTGTAAATGATCAACGTACGGCGATGAAACATGCAACCGAGCACGAGCGTGTTCGAACACCATTACAATCTGAAGAAGCACGTGCCATTGAAGTCAATTCAATAGCTCAAACGTTGTAATTCTTCCCATACACCTCCTTCTGACTCGTCGCCGCCTTCCACTCAAAATGATGCTTCCCCTCCATCGGCTTCTTGACATTCGCATCCCGATCCCCCTTCTTGTCAAACATATGGCTTCCAAAGTAATCTAACTCCGCCTCGTAGAAGCTGGTCGGCAGATCCGTGCCAGACGCTACCTTGAAGTACTCCAACGTCGCGCTGATAGCGGGCGTGACCTGATCTGTTTCTACCGATTTCGCCACCACGCGGCGCAGGGCCGGGAAACAGTTCTTGATGTCCTGTGCGACGCGAGGCGAGAAGTTGAGGTTCAGATTATCGGACGTGGGGTTGGATTTCAAGATGGGCGCGAGGATCTCGTCGGAGATGTGGTCGGCTTGGATGATGCAGCCTGCGCGCCAGATCTGCCAGACTTGGGAGTAGTCGATGTTCCAGTCGTGTTGTTGGTCTGCGCGCGCGATGATGTTGAAGCCTTGGATGAAGGAGGCGAGGCAGGCTGCGTAGGTTGCTTTGCGCAGGTCCTCGATGAAAGAGGCCTTGTCTTGGATGTCGACTGAGCTCGGAGGAAAGCCGCCGTCTAGTGCTTTGCTAGCTTTTTCACGGTCACCACGGAAGGCAGAGGCGAGGCGAAACGCGTGCGCAATGTTGAGGGTGAAGGCTGGGACGTGGAGTTCGATGGCTTCGGTGTTGGACCAAATACCCGTGCCTTCCTCTCCAGTCACATCCTGCACTACTTTGTCGAGGACTTCTGAGATGACGAGAGGATGATGTTCGCCTTTCGAACTTGACTTTTCGTCAGAGCTTGTGGTGCATGGCTCGCGCTTGTGTGATAGATCAGCGCCGATTGAGACGAGAAATGTCCCTCTCTGGTAAAGGAGTCAGCCATTGACCTACTTCGCATAGCACAGGCCAAACAAACCAGTTCGCCAGACGAATTCCACTCCTTCAATACATCCCCAATCTTTTCGTAGCACATGCCCATCTTGCGCATGATGCCCCAGGCCTCGCAGATAGCGCTCATCATGCCGTGCTCAATGCCATTGTGTATCATCTTGACGTAATGTCCCGAGCTTCCTGTACCAATAATGCCTACGCAGGGCTTCTCATTCTTGTCTTTCGCTGCGACCTTTTCGAGCAGGGGCAGCACTTCCTTGAGCGCAGACTGGTCTCCACCAGGACACATAGACGGACCAGCTCGTGCCGCCTGATATCCACCGCTGACACCGCACCCGATGTAGCGGATGCCAGTGTCTTTGACCTTGTGTTGTCGTCGCTCGGTGTTTGCAAAGTGCTCGTTGCCGCAGTCGAGGATGATGTCATCGCGCTCCAAGTGCGGCATGAGGCCTTCGAGCACCGTGTCGCCGACGCCGCCATGTGGGAGGGAGAAGACCAGTAGCCGTGGTTTCGAGAGAGATTTGCAGAGCGAGTCGTAGTCTGGTGTTGTGTCAGCTAGATGGTCATGGGACTTGTTGCTGGAAGCTACCTACCATTGTACTTCTTGACTTCGCCATTGCATCCCGACTTCTCAGCCTTCTCGATTACTGCGCCCATTGCCTGTTCAGACGGGTCTGAAAGGCTGACATCAACACCGACCTCTGCGAACAGCAATGCCATGCCACCACCCATACTTCCACACCCAATCATGGCAATCTATCGTCGTCAGCTTGACTCGGTCGCTTGATGGCATTGCACTGACTGTCTCAAACTTGGCCATGATTTAGAGTGGTCGCTCTTCTTGCTCGTACTGTCTAGTCCGAACAGCACCTGCTAGTGTAACTACCAGAATAAAGACGTATAAATAAGTCAAGGAAGAAAATGAAGGCAGGGTAGGATCAGCGTAGTGGACGAGGTTATCGAGGAAACGAAGCATGGCGATCCAACGATAGTGCCTGTGATAAAAGTCTAAAATAGTACAAATGGGTGGGCTGTTGGAGACCTCAGAGTGACGTCGGAGGGTCTAGTTCATTGCTAATATAACGGTCTTGTATTGTGTAAGTGTTCGATGTGACAGCCACGATGAGTGTCTGTTCTCGGCAGGAATTGCATGATGAAGACGGCATGACGCCAGTGCGCCCGAGTGTGTAGCGCATCCTTCTCTTCGGGTGTTGGAATGGGTGGATTTCCTGTCCGATGCCTTGGAAGCTGTACGCCTATGCCGGGGACCCGTGCGCTCAGCACTAGTCACGCTAGTCCTGAAATAGGCCGAATATTTCGCGATCCATAAGCTTCACCACCGTCCACCCACAACAAATCGCGTACCCCAGCTTTCGCGTCGACCAACCACATCTCCGCATATCAAATCCTCACATCGCGACCATGGCCGACACGGAAATGGAAATTGACCAGCCCGAGCAGCAGGAGCCCGAGCCTTCCTCAGCGGACCCCAAGGCCAGCGACGCGCGCACAGCAGCCGGCGCAACAGCTGTACGCTCAATCGAAGGCTGGATCATCATTGTCACCAACGTGCACGAGGAAGCGACCGAAGAGGACCTGCAGGACATGTTTGGCGAATTTGGCACCATCAAGAACTTGCACATGAACTTGGACCGCAGGACGGGTTACGTCAAGGTATGCTGGAACGACGCCGGCAATATATGGGTGCTGACTCAGCATCATTAGGGCTACGTTCTCATCGAATACCCCACGCTCGACGAGGCCAAGGCTGCGATCAAGGGCGCAAACGACGAGGAGCTACTCGAGCAGAAGATCACCGTCGACTTTGCCTTCGTACGACCACCACCGGCCAGCAAAGGGCGTGCGCGCGAACACGATAGGCGGCAAAGCGGACGCGGGGCTGCTAGAGCGAGAAGCAGGAGTCCCGGGCGCGACGGCGAGGATATGGAAGATTGAAGCTCTTCATGAGATGCGCATTCTTGATCGCAGAAGACATGGCGGATGCTATCACTTGACCGAAGATACACGTAGGATGCCAATGCGGTCTTGAATATGGCGGGGACCAATCATCAAACATAAAGAGCGTGCTGAGGAGGCACGTTAGATGCTCTGAATGAAGCTTCCCGGCTTGCGCTCCGCGCGAGGCAGGTCGGGCTATGATACACAACATGTAAGTCTGGCCAGCGCTCTACCAATGATGTTATTCTAACACTCATGAAGATTATTCATGCGTGCTTGACTGTGATGCATGACATGGCGCATAGCGCAGCTATAAGAATTTTTGATTTCAGGTGACATTCAAGCTTCTCCAGATTTGAAGAGCTCGATCGCGTCTCCTATGTCGGCTTATCGGAACGGTGTAAACAATCTGAACGGTCTGACAATTTCCACGGTTTGACGATCTGATCGGTCTAAGCAGATGATTCTGAGCGGTCTTGAACATAGTATACAGGCAGTACCATTGTGACCATATAGCACATTGCCACGGAAGGTTGAGTTGCATGAACTACAGGGCTCTACAGAAGTTTGTTGCGGTACTCCATCATCAGATCTATAAGGATCATCTCCAACTTTGGATACTTACGGTGTCGAAATCGCTCGTTTGAGCGCGGATTGATTATATAGGTCTCTAGTCTACATGTACAAAGCGAGCGACTTGGCTCAGACGCAGTGGAGTCTCTACACTACGGTCTTCTGTCCATCGTTGTATCCAGTACCAACCTCATGCGCCATACCGGCATTCTCAAGCGGATCCGTGTGGGCATCCTTCTTGTCGTACAGCTGCCTCGAGACATGAGTGTTTAGGTACTTGTCGAAATCGCGCATAGCTATTGAAGCTGCAATGGACAAACCACCGATGGCGACAGCGAAATAGTAGACATAAGCGTAGGACTTGGAGTATGCATCGCTGACTGCGACATTTGTTGTGCGCAGGATCTCGGGCGTCATTCCCTGAACTTGAAGAAGAGCGGTCTGGTTGGCAGCGGCCGCTGCCATCATGAGTGCCTCCAATGAGGTCTCGGGCAGTCCAGCAGCCAGAACACGTCCTGGTACAATAGATGTGAGGTAGCCGGGGACTTTGTTGGTGTATACTGCAATGAAGGCTGCCGTGAAGATGGAGCCAAAGATCGTTCGAGACGCGGAGATGACAGCTAGAGCATGTTAATGAGAATTTCCTGGCGGGATGAAGGTGAACTTGCAGAAAGCGACGCCCAAGTCTGCGTCTGAGACAATGTACTGGACAATAATCGCGGCTATGACTTCGCCCCAGCCAATGGTAAAGCCTGCAAGAAAAGAGAAAGCAATCGCCATCGACTTCTTCTCGACGGTGATGCTCGCCATTGCGCCAAGGAAGGCGGTCATCCAGATGGAGGAGACGAGAATCTGATATCTGATGTGTCCGACCCACGACATGAACGGACCAAGTAGGACGATACCGCCCCAGAGACCGAATGCAGCTGTGGTGGACAGCCATGCAGTCTCCTGCCATGAGCTTACAGTCGAACCGAAGATATAGGTGACCTGCTGCGGCCACATGACGAACAACGCAATGTTGATAACGCCATAGGTCGCCGAGATGATCTCCAGGCAAGTGAAGCCCCGCAAGTCGCGAAAGAAACGCATTGGCACAATCGGTTGCTGAGGCGTGAGGAATGTCTCATAGAGGATGAAAGACACCACAGCTACACCACCAGAAATCAACAAGCCCATGATTTTCGGAGACGACCATGGCTGAGTCGGGCCACCCCAGGAGATGCCGACTAAGAAAAGAGCAAGTCCAGCAGTCAAAAGAAAGACACCGAGCCAGTCAACCTTCTTGAGTTCTGCCATTTTACTGGACTTCTTCCCATGGAGCTGCGTGTACGACGGAGGATGATAGAACAGAAACCATAGGATGGTTCCGGGGACTGAACACGGCGCACATTAGTTTTCGCGTGGAGTATGGGAATCTTTGCATACTTACCCATCATGATGATGTAAATGTAGAAGATCCATCTCCAGTTCGCAACCTGGACCAGAGCCAACCCAATGTACGCGCCAAAGCCCGTGGCAATGACGTTGGGCACGACAACTAGAGCAGTACCAATGTACTTGTCTTTGTTGCTCACAAGCTCACCGGCCAAAAGAGGGTAGGCTGCGGGCACACCTGACGCAATACCCATGATGACTTCAGCTGCGATCAAGGTCTCAATCGACTGAGCTGTTGCAGCCACAATACCGCCGACAATTGCGAGCACACATGAGCCCAAAGCAAAGTTTCGGCGCCCAAAACGGTCGCTCAATCTACCAAACAGTAAAAGTGCGATTGGCTGCGCTGCGGTCCAGACAGTACTGACAAGGGCGACATTGGTGCTGGGCCCGATGTCTGGGTAGACAGCAGATTGCAACACTGCAGCAAGAGCTTGGAACTGGAAGTACGTGGCAACGACAACTATGCTTGTTCCCGTAAACGAGCCCACGATCTTGGGGCTCATGAAGTATCCACTTTGCAGCTTGGAAGCATCTGTCGCCAGAGCTTCAGACCGCAGCCTGTACGCTTCATCGGAGTCGACTGTATCGTGGGAAGACGCAAGCTCGCGAGGCGGTTTCTCGGAGGACCCTTTCGGGAGGGGAGCCACGTCGGTCATGGTGCTCGTGCTTCCAATGCAAACAAGGAGAGTTGAAAGGTTATGAAAACGCTGCTGAAACAAAGAAGACGCAGCAGATACAGAGCAGTGATACCAGTACACTGGGAGCGAACCAGCTATACTATACCCCTGTGTTTAAGAAAGGGACTTCACTTCCCCATTTTCCAATAGTCTGCTGTGGTGCTCGTCTCCGAATGGGCTTGCTTGTTACGCCGACTTAGTGACCGAGTTTGATCGCAATGTAGCAATTGCTCTGAGATATGAGCGCGTTTCCCGTTCGCAATCAGTAGCCCTTGCTGATCTCCGTTGTCTAGATGTACTGCGGTAATCTGTACCTGTTTCGATGTGATTGGGCTGGTAAAGGCCCTCGATTGCATGCTACCGTTCGGGCAATCCCCGGCTGTGTCCCGCTTCATCAATGTTCTACACGACTGCATGCTACCGTTCGGTCAATTACCAGCAGCGTCCCGCTTCATCAATGTTCCAGAGTCCCTCGCAGTCATCCCCCACAGCATGACTGCCACGACGCGCCTGTCTCGGCCAGTCAACGCCCCGAGCCTTTTCTCAACCAACGCTTCGTGCTACCAAGAGGCGTACCAGGCACTGCAGCCATACGGCACCTAAGCGCTCGCCTAGCTTTCCCCAAGCACGACCCCCACAGCTGTGATCTTAGCGGTGAAGCTGCACAAAATTGTTGAGTAGCCATGCATGTCAATAACGCCCAGAAATTCAAACGTGATCGCACGTCCCCGCGAACCGCGCATTTCAAACAGTCAGAGATCGACCATGGCAACGGCCCGTTACGTTTTCACCATTCATCCCGTGTTGGTGGCGCGCGGATACTAGGATTAGCTCCCGGCGCCCGGACGCCCGCTAATCTTGCCTAAAAGATCGGGCCGAGTGCATGACGGTGCTCCACAGGTGCTGGCTGGAATCACAAAGGAAGGAAATGTCAGTGTAGATCGGAGCATATGCACCCCCGCAGCAGTTCTTGCCGTACCGTGAAACGGTTAAAGTGCCGTGCCCATGACGCGCGGAGGGTTTTTGTTTTCGCTTGGTCGGATGCACAAGCTGCGTCCGCCTTGTCTTTTCGTAGAATGTGACAGCTCGAAGCTTGGCTATACCACGGTTTGGAAAATTTGACAGATGGTCGATGTTAGCGGCGGGTGTGGCAGAGATGCCTAGGACGATTGCGTTCCGAGTTAGTCAAATTCGAGTTCTCTTTGTGCCTTGAACAACGTTATGTGGTTTAGCCAACTTTGCTAAAATGCGTAATCGACACTTGTGTGACCTCAAAAAAAGATAACGTGATCCACCATCGCTTCGGCCACACCATCGCTTCGGCCACCCTGCCAAGCACACCTCACATTCTACATCCTATCTCAATGCCGCCACCACCTAATCTTGAGCTGCTTTCTCGTGAGGATAGGATACTCTTTGCACTTCAAGCTATCAAATGCGACGCGTCGTTAAGTATAAGACGCGCTGCTGCTATCTACA
>JAFJTR010000081.1:0-31536 GCA_022559985.1 Parastagonospora avenae f. sp. tritici 18332-5
ACTATATACTCCTGCACTAGCCCCTAAGGCGCGTGCAGAGGCTGATCATGTGATGATCAGGTGACTCGTACGATCACTCCAAATATTGGTATGAACACTACCTGTATTAAGAAAAACCCGAGTACGCCTTCTTACACGTAATCGTTGTTCGAGACAAGACAGAGTATGCGACTTCTGCACGCATCGCACAAGAACTTAACCAACTAGAAAGCACACATACCACCACTGACAACAATCTGCAAGAACATACATCCTATCATGCAAAACAGCCGCTCAGCACCCCTTAATCACATCTCACCACTACAAACAAGACGTCGTGATGTTCGTATGCGATGCAATCAAACACCAAGTGCACGACCTACACACATCCCATCAATCAAACCTTACCACCATCATCATCACTACAAAGTTCCAACTCCACGAACCTCTTCAAGAAGCGAAATGACATAAAATGGTCATTGAAGTAATTAAGATAAAACTAAAGACTATGCGTCTTTCCATACGCAAACATGACCCATCCTAAATAAAAAGAGAGATTGATGATTTGGCTCAGCGCTTGAGCGATATGGACAAAAACATTCTAAAAGACGTCTATGCAGCGCGTGCGTCCCGCAAAATTGGGGTGATTACAAAACAGAACAAAACAGAAAAAAAAACATATACAGGCTTTCAAGATTTACACCTTTTATTGTACAATCTCGCGAGGCGGCGTCTTGTCACCGCCGGTGATGCTGGCGTAGCGCGTGGCGTCGGTGGTAATCTCTTGCTTCTCGTGCGAGCTGCCGACGCGGCTGGGCTCGTCGGAGACTGGCTGTGTGGCAGCGGGAGCAGAGGCTTTGTTGGCCTTCTTCTCCTTCTTGGGTTTGGGCATGCGGACGAGCCAGTAGAGGGCGAGGGCACCGAAGATGTTGAAGATGCAGTAAGCCCAGAGGATACCTTTTTGGTGTCAGTAATCTGCTTTCGGGGGTATGAGAGGCGTGATAAGGGGACTTACCAAAGTTGCGCCATGCCTGGCTGTAATCAGAAGAAATGGATGCGAGGAAGACGTTGGTGTCCTCGATGGAGCAGAAGCCACAGTTGCTGGTGGCGCTGGGATCGACAAGATACCCACCAGACTTGTCCATGTAGTTCTGCATGTATTGCTGGCATGTCTGGCCCGATCGAGGCTCAAACCTGATCAACTCGCGGTCTGCGCATGTAACGGAGCTGTTGGCAAGACCGACAGACAGCATGCCACTGACGAGATATGTAAACGGCGAAAGGCGGTACATGAAGATCCAGAACCTAGGGAATTGTGAAGGCTGCGACAGGACACCACAGAAGAGCAGACACATGGTGAACATCAAGTTGGCAATGTTACCGCCAGTCTCGGCTGATTCGACACCGGCAATGACCATGTGAGTGAAGGTGGAGGCAAAGAGCAAGAACATCAAGATGAAGAGGAAAAGCTGGAAACCGCGGAGGGTAACGGAGTCGGTGGGGATGGCGTTCGCATACAAGCCGATAGGGTAGTACCAGCAGAAGAAGATGACGACGGCCATGAGCGCATTCCAGGGAAGTTCGACGACGATGTTAGAGATCATAAAAGCCTTCCACGAGTACGTCTTACTGGGCCGCTCACGGACCTCGTACAAGGCGCGCTGAGTGACGAAGTGAGGCATGATCTGCTGAACGATGTTACCGAAGATAGTCAGCAACATGAAAATGCCAAACATCTGATTCGAGAGACCTTGTTGAGTGTTGGGCATCTGAAAGAGCGAGAAGCCGACGAAGAGGGCCGAAGAAGCGCAGAGAACAAACTTGGAGTAGAGGTACGTCGGGGAGCGCCAGTACTGCTGGAACACACGGCGGGTTGTCTCGAGAAGCTGCTCCCCGAAAGGCGCGGCGAACTCACGGTAGGCTGCCTTGTCGTCACGCTTCTGGGCCGACATGGTACGTT
Source organism: Parastagonospora avenae f. sp. tritici 18332-5 (assembly GCA_022559985.1). NCBI lineage: Eukaryota > Fungi > Ascomycota > Dothideomycetes > Pleosporales > Phaeosphaeriaceae > Parastagonospora > Parastagonospora avenae. Next base: position 1,940 of record JAFJTR010000081.1, read on the forward strand.
GAAGTGCTTCTGCTTGTCCACGCTCAGACTTGAGCTCAGCAAGATGGCGTTTGACTTCGGCATATTCGGGGGAGTTGCGCCAGGCCTGGTGCCAGTCGATGTCAGTATGCGAACCAGGAGCAGCACCGATGACTTCCAACATCCACTCGGCCGGGTTAGCTGAAGGCGGGCAAGGAGGTCCACCGTTGCGAACAAAGTAGTCGACGAGGATCTTGGAGTTGTTGCCGACGTCGCCGTAGTAAACAGTGCGTCCGCCCTTGGCGAGGAATAAGAGACGGTCGAAGCGCTGGAACAACATAGCGGAAGGTTGGTGAATAGTGCAGAGAATGGCTTGGCCGTTCTTCTTCAGCTTGTCAAGGAGATCAAGAATGGCCCAGGACGTTTGACTGTCAAGACCAGAGGTAGGTTCATCCAGAAACAAGAGAAGAGCAGGCTTAGCAGCAAGCTCAACACCAATAGTAAGACGCTTGCGCTGTTCGACATTGAGACCTTCACCAGGCACACCGACGACAGCATCGGCATACTCAGTCATTTCAAGTAGCTTGATAACCTCTTGAACGTACTCGATCTTCTCCTGGCGGGACACGTGGGCGGGTTGACGGAGAAGAGCAGAGAAGGTCAAGGCTTCGCGAACAGTGGAGGTAGACAAGTGGAGGTCTTGTTGCTGTGCGTAACCAGTCTTGCGCTGGAAAGAGTCGTCGCGAGGCTTGCCGTCGACAAGCATCTCGCCACTAATGACACCCATAGTAGTGCGTGTAGCCAAGCAATCGAGGAGAGTAGTCTTTCCAGCACCAGAAACACCCATAAGAGCAGTGAGTGTACCAGGCTTGACCCAGCCGTCAACGTGATCGAGAATGCGGCGATCTTGCTTCTTAATCTTGATGTCGTAGCACACATCCTCCCATTGGAAGATGGCGGTCTGGCGCTCAATGATGGCGATGTTGTCGTCGGAGTTGTCATACTGAGTGGAAACTGTGCGGCCGGCAGCGGCGCCCTCCAAGTCGTCGGTGGATTTGCTCTTGGGAACATGGCGACCACGACGGAAAACAAGCACCTCGCCCTTGGATTTGGCAGCTGTGATGTATTCGGTTGCGACAAGGTAAGCGCACATCAGCACGATGCAGAAAGCCCAGAGGATACCATAGTTGCGCCATTTGTGTGATGCCTTGTAGTTGAAAGAAGTTTCGATAAAGGCGTCACCAGACACAAAGCTTTGGCCGGGGACAGATCCAGCGGCCATACACGCAACGTTCACGCTGGCAATAGTGTCGTAGCCGGGACCCGAGGGGACGAATTGGTTGCATGTGAAGTTACGGTTGGTGAACTCGTTGACCATGAGGGACTCGAAACCATAGCTGACCGGGTTAATGTATCTGATCCACTTGGACCACCCACGCATGTAGATAGGAGGAATCGTGAAACCAGTGTACATGACAAGACCGAGAATCAGGACAGCGGCGGGCGCCAATGCCTGGACAAGTGATCGAGAAAACGCACCGATGGAACGGAAGAACATGGACATGACCAACGTGAGGGTAAACGAGACCAACACGAAGAAGAAGAACGGGCCAGGTTCGCGGCGTAGATTAGTCATGAAGTACAGGACCAGGTTGAAAGTGATTGAGTTGACGACCTTGTAAGGCATGTCTGTCAACATGCTTGCGAATGCCTCGGCTGACGGGTGGTAGAGCGCATATCGTGAATGCTTCTCGACGATGGGGCGTTGGGCGTACAATGTCAAGATCTCGAGGGCGGAACCGAAGGCGTTCATCAGGATAGCGAAGAAGAGGAGGGCGGAGCGGAGCTGGAAAGTCTGGCTGGTGGAAGGCAGGTTGTAGAAGATGGAAGAGACGATGAGAGCCATGATAGAGTTAGCAACCAGCTGGGTGATGGTGATGCTGGGATCGGCCTTCAACCGCACAAAGCCTCGCCATAGGCAGAGCTTCACCTGTTGCCCGTAGGACAGTGTGTACGGAGACTTCTCACGCTGACCACGGGCTTGCTGAGCTTTGCGTGACTCTGCAAACTTCTGAGCGTATTCTCCACCGAGCGGGTACTTCTGCTCGTAAGCTTCTATTTGTGCCAATAGAGCTGCGCGTTCCTGCGACTCATTCCATCGCTGCGCAAACTCATCTGGTGTGCGAGGAACGCGATCCTCAAATCCGGGCCGAACAACACGCTCGAGAGCGCTGGTCATGGAGGTAAGGAAATCGGCGTCGGTCTGACGAGCGGGGCATTCGAAACCCATATTGATGAAGTATTGCCTTGCCTCGGTGGTCTTGCCGAAGTAAATTTGTCGGCCTTCGTAGAGGACAAGGGCCTTGTCAAACAGGTCATAGGCAGCTTGCGGGGCTTGGTAGATGGCAACGCAGGCTGTGGTACCGCTGATCTCGGTTTCCATGCGAAGGGTCTTGCAAAACTCGATGGCGTTGGCAGAATCGAGACCGCGTGTGGAGTTGTCCCAAGCCTGGAGGGGCGCTCTGCTGAGTGAGGCCTCTGCAATGGTCACACGTTTTCGCTCTCCACCCGACACACCGCGGATGAAGTCGTTGCCCACACGAGTGTTGAGAGTGTGGGAAATGCCGTAGAGTGCCATGATGACATCACGCTGGTGCTCGGCGTATTGCTTGACACTGACACCGCCAGGGATGTTACGTGGTCGACGAGCCTGCGCAGCAAAGTAGAGTGTCTCGCCAACCGTCATAGCTGGGAAATGAACATCAACTTCAGCGGTGTAGATAGCTTCGCCGCGGTAGTTCTCGTTCATCAACTCCGCACTGACGCCTTGGTAGTTGATGTGCGACTCCTTGTCCACGTAGAAACCGTGGGTCTCGCCGGTGATGGTTTTCAAGAAGGTAGAACAACCAGAACCAGGAGGACCCAGTACAACGAGCATCTCGCCGGCCTCAACAAGACCATCGCAGTTCTGCAAGATTTCGATCTTGCGGCCCTTGTCTCCCCTCAGCCGCTTGAACATGCCCGGACCTTCGAGCCAGATGTTGCCAACACTCTTTTGGTAGTCGGTCTCCGCACCGAATCCGTGAACGTTGAGGTTGCGGAACGATACACCGGCTGTCCTGGTAGGGCCAGCGTTCTCGTCCTCGAGCTGCATGTTGAGCATGGCTTTGGTCCAGGCGCGAGCATTGAAGTTCTCTCCATTGGGATCAAGAGCTGAACCGGCGGGCGCATGAAATGGGTTTTGGCCAGCGGCCGTAGCGTGACTTTGGGTAGTCAATCTCCTGGCGAGTTGGTGGACCTCCTCCTCCCTCCTGGCGGTCTCTTGGGCCTCTTCTGCGGTTTCATTGGCGCTGCGGTATGATTGTCTTCGTGCGTCGTTGTGCCTCTTGCTCTGCGGTGATCCGTCACCCGTTGGTGCTATGGTCGAAGCGTCGGAATCTGAAATCTCTCGTTCATATTCGGAAGTGCGCGACTGGTTAGATGGGTGGTTGGCCATGTCCTGGTTTGGGGCGCCGGTATGGGCAGCCTCGCGGTCGTAATTGTTCACGGCGAGGTTGCCGACCGGGTTCATGGTGGGCGAAGAAGCTATCACCCCTAGCTTGTTGTCGGTGCTATCCGGGGAAATGGTACTACAAGAAAAGCAAAGATATTATTAAAGTTTGATACAAGTAAGGGATGTCGAGAAAGGGCACTGCAGACAGCTATTATAAATGAGGGGCGCGGCGTCCGGTAAATGTAGGAGCAGGCAGCTAATGAATTACGGCCTGGCCGCCCCAAGGAAGGAATTTGGTCCAGCGGCGGCGGACAGAGGGCTTGGCCTGCGCTGCGACGGCAGGCGGATGGCCTGCTGTCCGGGCGCTGGAGCTCGCTTGCGTCTATGGCGTGGCCTGATGCGGCAAGTCGAGAATGTCGGATACGGCGTATACGCTGCCGAGAATGAATACGCACTAATCAGCTCCAGTTGTGTGCGATGCCCCCCGTTCGTTTCGACTCATCGTGAATCGTGAATCTAGCGGCCCGAGCTGCGACTGACATTTGCTGGGGCAGCTTGTCGTCGAGCGGCTCCCCGTATTCCATGGCGATGCAGCGTGTGCTGCGACCGCCCCCAGCTACCGGAACTCAGGGTCATGTACGCTGTGGTCCGGCATACATGTCTCTGTGAGGCCGCGGAGGATTGGCGATATCAGCCGGCCGGTCTCTTGTGTACCGTAGCGAGCAGATCTGGTCCGAGGAAGTCCAAAACGACTCGCTAGGTGTAATTGGACGTGCAACAGCGCCACAGACTCGACATGCAATCTCCCACCGCTGTGGTCACTCTCCTGCGAGGCTGTACGAAGTACTGTTTGCCTGTTCTTTTTTCGTTGACGTCGCCCACACAGTCGCAGGCGCTCAACGGGCCGATGGTGACTTCATCCTGTCGCAATCTGCAGGGCGGCCATTCACACCCAGCGCAATACGCGTACCCAGAGATGCAGAATCAGCCTTCAGAACCCCAGGCATTCCGGTTGCGGACGAAAAACGCGCCTCAGAATCCAGGGGCATTTTGGGAAGTGGGGAGTATGGGCCCGCCAGGGCGGCGTGCATTTCATGGCATGTCGCCATCCCGGCTGTTCTTGCCTCTGCGTCTTACTTAGCGTCTGGCGGATGCACCCAGGCTCCGGTGCCGACGACCACCACCTTATACTCAGCCTTATCAAGCCCGGCAGCGCAAGCATGTAAAGACATCCGGTCCCTCTATTTTCGCATCCTAGCGCGAGCATTCGTATTCATGTCTGATGGACGCCTATCCGGTTGCTGCGGGTGCTCCAGTTCCGAATCCCGACAGCTCATTACACGACTTCACCCCATAATAAACAACGTTGAACGGACGAACGCTGCCCTCTTCGCCGTCAGTCATCTACCCTTACAGGACCGTGCACCGACTTCTCCACGCCCGCATTAGTACAACCCGAAATACCTTCCACAGCTGGAGGACCCATGGCCACGAATATGTGTACCCTATCGGTACTCCAACCAGTCCCACGGACGAGCCCCAAGATCCCTCCTCTCCATCATGGTCCTGAAAACACTCGACCGATGTAGGCTAAAAAAACGACAAGCGATGCCAGTCTGGCATGCATCGCTGACCGAAGACCGCAACCCCTCAGCACACACTCACCCCTCCTTGATTCGAACCAGCACTACACTGCTCCCCTCTTGACTCTGATCATCACTATACAGCGAACTCTATTTCCTCGCGTGCACTCTGCCCTGTCGCAGAGCCTCGGACACACATGAACGCAGGAGCATTTTCATGTACACTCACGTGACAACGCACCCAACGCCCCACCCGCCCGGGTACATCTGGAAATCTTTCTCACATATTAACCAACCATTCCTGCCTCCGATCAATACCTAGAAGAACCCACAATATCCGTCTCCCACAGACCCAGTAGAAGCCTGCGCACTGTCCGGATCGCTGATGCGCCGTTACCCGCGCCTGCCGGTGTTGGGTGGAGCGTAAGCGCTACGCAGCGGATAGGCTTATTGCAACGACGCCGGTCTTAGGGGCATATATTGTGTACCCACAAGCTAGTTAAGCAGCGACTTTGACGACGCTGATTGTGAGACGGTACGGGTGAGGTAATCTGGGAATTTGTGTAGAGCTGAACTGCAGTCATGAGTCGAATGTGCCATGACTGCAGGCCTTGGCGTAAGAATGTTTGATGCGTCAAAAGGAAAGGTAAGATGGAGCAAGCTGATTCTGTAGTTGTGTCAAATGAGACTCGTGCACTTGGGGAGTCGAACATAATACTGTGGTCATGTTTCATTGTAGCAGCTCAAAGCGCTGAATATCATTGAGGAAATAATAGACCGTTCTCTTCGTTTCCTGTCCATTGCTATGCATCCATTTTCCCCATCGTACCCAAATTCCCTTCCAACCTCGCAAGCTCGCGGCGGAAAGAAATGCATAAACAATAAAACCGCGCCTGAAATATGCCCCTGCGCTCCAACGTGAAAAACTGCATAAAATCGAAACTCCCAAATATCGCAGCCCAGCGCAAAGTGCGCCTGTTCTAGAACGAATCCCCAAAGAACTGGCTCGCAAGGATAATGTCTTTGTCGTTATGTGCAAAGTCCCAGCCAACGATCGTCGGATCTTGGCTACAGCAGATGATCCTGCGCGCGTCGAATTGGAGCTTGAAGACGCGTGAGTTGGTGCCTTGGTTGTTCAGTGGGCCGGCGAGGGGGTGCGGATGGTGGTGGTGATGTCCATGGTGGTGATGATGCGGCGCTGCGCCTTGTGCAGCTGGTGCGGCTAGTTGTGCAGGGTTTGCGGCCGCTTGAGCAACTGCTGTGGGTGCCGTGGTCGCGTTTGTGGTAGTGGTCGTGACGTTGGCGTTAGTGCCATACGCGGCTTGCGAAGCTGCATGAAGCGCTTGTGCTTGTTGGGCGAGATTGTGTGCTGCCTGCGCTTGTGCCTGTGCCTGCTGGGCGAGGGCTTGGAAGTTGTTTTGAGGCACAGCTTGAGCCTGTGGCTGGTTGTTCTGCGGCTGATTCTGGTTTGCTGGAGCAGCATTTGCTTGTGGGAGAACGGCGGGTCGCCTAGGTCGACCTCCTGCGTTCCTAACGGCTTCATTCTGGTACAAGGTTTGTGCCTTTTCCCATGCTCCGTCAGGTCCGCGTTTCCAGATGATGACGGTCTCGTCGTAGGAACCGGAAACAATGCGGGCCCACTTACTTCCACCTCCGCCAGGTGGAAGCTTTGCGCCATAGGCAAATATAGCCTTCGGATCTCTTGACCCTGCGTTCCGGGCTCGCCGCTGGTTCTTGTTCAGAACATTTGAGACGAGACCCCTATTCTGCGCATCGAAAAAGTTCCGGTCTACCGCTCGTGCCTGTGCCTCAAGCTCTTCTTCGTTGCCTGGAAGATCGCCGAACTGAGCTTGCACAGTACGAACGAGGCTAGTGTGGCCCTGTAAACAGGCAACTTCGGCCCCGGTTGCTTGGTCGAATATGCGCACGGTTTCGTCCGAACTGCCACTGACGATCCGGCGGCCATCGAACTGCACACATGCAATACCCTTGCTATGACCCGAGAAGGTCCGTATACAAGCGCCTGTCCGAACATTCCATACTTTGACACTGCGGTCTCCCGATGCTGATACTATGTTTCCACCCAAAATTTGAATCGCGTTTACAGCTGCACCGTGACCTTCTAGAGTCATGATGAGACTGTACGGAAGCAAGGGCTTCATGTACAGATGCTGGCTCTCAACATATTCTTGCATGTTAATGATGTATGACGGAAATTTTGCTGCGGACTTCAGTGTCGATGAAGGATAGGTGTCATCAGTAGGCATAATCTCCGTACGATTCCACACTTTGATCGTCTTGTCTTTTGAGCAAGTGACCAAGTACCGGTCGTCGAACTTCAGGTTCAAGACAGACTCGGAATGCGCCTTCTCAATCTCCTTGATGATGCGCCCAGTAGAGAATCGCCAAAGAATGATTCTGCAGTCGGAGCCACCGGAGATGATGACATCTTGCCCAGGCCGCTCGTCAAACTGCAAACACAAAACTGAAGCCTCGTGGCCAGTGAGTGGTTGATGAATTAGGCGCTGGGTGTCGAGATTCCAGACCCTGATGGTCCGATCTCTGCTACCGCTGACTAGGTACTTCCCCGAGTACTGTATCGTATACACGCACTCGGTATGAGCTTCGTCTGGGTGATTAGGATGTGGAAGTTGGAAATTTGAAAATCGACCAGCATTCCAGTTGTCTTCGAGCCGTCGCTTTTGCTTGTACAGATATTGCCAGTTGATTCTGGGCTCGGACCCAGGCAGTAATAATGATGGCTGTACTGGTACACCTGACAGATCAAAGTCAGCCGCTGATGAACTCCCGGCAGTAATCGACTTTCGCTCCTGTGTCTCAACGGGAGAGACGCTGTCGAAAGAGAGGCCCTCCATCCGATCTTCCGCCCGAACCGTGGGACTGTCATCGGCCTCGACGAGTCCATGTTGCTCGCTCCAGGAGGAGCTGCCGTCTGCGGTTTCTAGTATGCTGTTCCCTGATGGACCATCGCCGAACAATTGTCGCTCTCGCGCACGCTTCTTGCTCGAAGGCTTGTCGTATTCCACGTCTTCAGCGGCTCGTGGTCGCGTTTTACGCTCCTTTTCCTTACCCTCGACACGTCTCTGCTTTTGCTCTTCTTCGAATGCGCGCACCTGTGTAAAGTTGCTGTTCCATCCTTCCAGACGAAATAATAGCTTCCAGAGCGGGCTGTCCAACACGCGATTCCTCCACGCGCGCGAAAGCGTCGACGAGCGCAACAAGGTCTCTGGATTGAGATATGACAAGATTTGGAAGGTGATTTCGGGCGGGAGATGAAGTACGGGGTCGAGGTGGAGCAGTGGATTCAGCTTTTGCACGATTTCCGATATCGATGAGGTCCGTAACGAGCGCAGGATGGCATATGCAAATTCTAGGAATTGTTAGCTGGAAGCACCGCAACTAACCAAGTGCTACCCACCACTTCGCTCGCCCTCGCTCAGGGCCATGACCCAGTCTGGCAGGATGAATGGCGAGTCAGGCTGGATTCCATCGTCAGCCAGCCGCGAATCGCCCATCATGACCATGTCGTTCCCACTTTGGCTGCGTGTCTCCTCGGAGTAGCCTTCGTCGAATCTGTTTGCGCTCATCGAGGACGCGGGGCGGAAAGGATGCATGTACGGCGGCCCGGAGAACTGGGCAGCAGGGCTCCCAAGTGGGCCGGCCATGTTGGGTTGCAGCGGGGCTGATTGGTGTGGAAGGGGCAGTTGTTACGGGGCAGAGTTGTGGTTGCGATAATCGGCGTGGAGAGGGAAAATTATATGGGCGTGGTCATGGACTCTAGGGTGTTCGCCCTGTTGCCTGCGGGTCGCGAGTTCAGGTCATGTGGGTGAGAATGGCAGGGCGCGCGCAGATGATGGGAGCGCGAAAGGCAATGCGGGCGATTACTGTGGGAGTGCGCAGAGCCTGGGGTAGGTCGCGGTCGTGACGTGATTGAGCCTCGAGATTGAGATTCGAGAAGCATGTGGTTGTCGTCCCTTCCGCCTAGAGACCGTCCGAGCGCCCAATGTGGACCCCAGCTCACGACACCATATGTCACTAGCCGTAGCGGACAGGGCTAAGACAGACAAGACATGTGTGGGGAGCAGACGTCGGTACTGCACCTGCATGTCTCTGTGCTCCTCAAGTCTTCACCCGTCAGTGTGGCATTGAAACAAGTAGGCTCTTTACATGTGCACGTCTGAGCGGGCTCGAGTTTCATGCGCTCCGATGGCACTATGTCGCTATATTGCCCACCTTATGGCATATTGTCGGCAGCATTCAGCCAGCTATTGCAAGCTTCAGAACGGTCGAACGTCTTCAACGTCACTGGCAAAGGGGAAATGTGGCTCGCATGAACTCATGCTGGGGAAATCCATATTATGAAGCCAGAATGCGGCGACTATCAGATACCTCGTCGGGGCTCGTCCTGCAAGCGCCGTTGATCAGACGACCTTAGCTGCTCCATCGCGGCAGCCAATACATGCTGCTCGAAGGGGTGATGCGAGGCGTGGCGCGTACATAGATGGGCGCCGCAGCGCCGACGATGCATGGAGCGGTGAGGTCGTTGGCCAAGGTGTTGCATATGGCGAGGTGATGGAGGGCGAGGTTGATTGTGATGTCCACGGACCGTGCTGCGCGCAGGGCGATCACAGCCGAAATCGGGACTGGAGAAGGCGAATAGACGTTGCATCGTGACATGAGGGAGGTCACGGGCAGCGCAGCGGGAATTGTGCGACCAAGCAGGAGGCGCAGAGGCTCTCGAGTACCTGTCAGGCAAACCTACTGCGCGGTGAAGTGCTGTAGTGAGCGGCAAACAGCGCAGGCCCACGCGCCGTCCCTCTCGGACCGCGTCGGTGAACAGCGCCGCCAGTGCAGACCAGAGACCAGACAGTGAAGGGCAGCATTGAAGGGCGGGCCCTGGACAGTGGAGAGACGGCTAAACGTCAGGCATGAACAGTAAGGCTGGCGGCGGTCACGTGCAAGTGATGCAGCCCGACGATGGATGAAACGCCCCTATTGACATGTCGGCTTTGAGGGCCCGCGGCATCGCTCTGCAACCACACTGTCGCCGTCGCCTATCCCGCAGCCAGCTCCAGTACATAACCCGCCCGCTGCGCCATCGTGCATCGTGCATCCGGCATCTGTCTGCAGCTCCTGGCATCGCCGTCCGACGCGTGCATAATCTGGCCTGGCCCGCCCGCGAGGTCTGCGGTGGAGACCCTGCCTAGCGATTAGCGCTTGGACTCGCTCTTGCCTATCCTGCACTGCAAGGAGATGAAGAACTAGCATGGAAGGAGGATTGGCTTTCCACTCGGGCTTGGTGCGCGCTCACACTTCTCACCAAGTCGTCTCCCAGTCCGCCGCCGCCCACGCCCACGCCGCCGCTGCCCACAACCGCATCGCCAGCACCACCGGGCCGCCCGCCCTCATGTCCCACCAGAGCTACCAGAGCCAGTACTCGAGCTACTCGCACAGCAGCGCCCGCGACACCCAGAGCACCCAGGCGACGTCGACGAGCACGCTCTTTGGGGGCCAGCCGCCGCCCAACTTCGCCAGCAGCACCCCCGTCAATGGCGGCCCCGTCGAGGCGAGCGACAATGTGCTCAACAAGCGCGCCGACAAGGACACCTCGCTGTTCCAGCGCTGCCTGCAGCTGCAGATGCGCCTGCGCCTGATCCCCGGCTTCAAGGAGTGGATGGCCGAGGAGGAGGACAAGGCCGACGACGATGCGGACCCCGTGACGTTGCTGTGGAGGACCTTCCGGAGGGGCTATCCGCTGATGGAGCTGTACAACGCGCTCGAGCCCCGCACCCTGCTGAGCATCCCCAACTCCAAGACGGACGAGAAGAGCCTGAAGAAGAACGAGAAGATGGCCACCTACCGCTTCATCCAGAGCTGCGTCGGCGAGCTCGGCATCCCCCAGGAGAGCTGCTTCATCCTCGGCGACCTATACGGCGACGACACGACTGGCTTCGTGAAGGTGAGACCCCCCGAGACCCCCCGCTGTGCGACCCCCCGAGCGCGCCCAGGCTAATGAGACAGGTCACCAACGTGGTCAACCGCGTGCTGGACTCGCTTGTCGCCATGGGCAAAATCGACGCCGCCCAGGCCTCCATCGGCGACCTCGCCTCCACCACCAAGCGCACCCAGCGCGAGCACATCATCGACGAGCTCGTCAAGACGGAGCGCACCTACGTGCAGCACCTGGAGCTGCTGCAGGAGTTCAAGAAGCTCGTCGAGGAAAAAGGCGTCATCAGCGGCGACCAGGTGCACGACATCTTCCTGAACCTCAATGCGCTGCTCGACTTCCAGCGCCGCTTCCTCATCCGCGTCGAGCAGACCAACGCCCAGCCGCCCGAGGAGCAGAACTGGGGCAACCTATTTGTGCTCTACAAGGAGGCCTTCAAGGTCTACGAGCCGTACATCGCCAATCAGAAGAAATGCGAGCAGATTGCGATGCGCGAGTTTGAGAAGCTCAAGGAGACGGGAGGATCACCCGAGATGCGCCAGATGGTCGAATCTCCGACCCTGCTCACCTCGTTCCTTCTGAAACCGTTTCAACGGCTCACCAAATACCCACTTTTGCTTTCGGTATGAGACGCGCACCCGGGTGCTTCAGATATAGTGCTAATTAGCGGACAGCAATTGCGCGACAAGGGAGACCTGGACGAGGGGCGCCGTGACGACATCTCCCGCGGCATCGAAGCGGCATCTTCCGTCCTCGAGGGCACCAATGATGCCATCGCCCGCGAGGAGCGCGTCGAGGCTGTAGAGGAGCTCAAGACGCTCGTCGAAGACTGGAAAGGCCACCGAATTGAAGGATTTGGCGATCTGCTCCTCTACGGACAGTACACGGTGCTAAAGGGCGAGAGCATGTCTTCGAAGAACGAGGAGCGCGAGTACAAGATCTACCTCTTCGAGATGATCCTGCTCTGCTGCAAGGAGATTAACGTTAACAAGCCCAAAAACAAAATGTCGACAAGGACGCTCGTCACCAAAGACGGAAAGCCGAAGCTGCAGCTCAAGGGCCGCATCTTCATGCAAAATGTCACCGAAACCATCTCTCTGCAAAAACCAGGTAAGCTAAGACATTACATGCCAAGTCACCAAATCTGACAATGCAGGCTCGTACACTTGCCAAATATTCTGGAAAGGCGACCCTGGCATTGAGAACTTCATCATACGCTTCCCGACCGAGGCAGAAATGAAGCAGTGGGCGACTCAGGTCGACATGCAGCGACGCGTATGGAAGGACCAGGCCCGAGCAAGCGCAAGCACCACTGCTTCGAAACCATCAGATACCCAATTTGCATACATGCGTGATCAGGTCCTGGAGAATCCCTACCGCGAGGATGAGGCAGACGACGACGAGGAAGATGTCGACCCACTTACCGTCTACCCAAGAGACAGCTATAGAAATATGCAGAACAGTTCGGCAGCATCCATACGATCTCGATCGACGACTGGCGAAAGCGAAGCACCGCCCCGCTTCCCCATAGGTAGTGCCGGCCCACCACTGAGTTTGCGCACCCAGCAACTGCAATCTGGCGGCAATCAGGAGTCGTACTTTTCGCCCACAGCCGAGACGCCCATGTCAACCTATTCTAATGCTAGGACAAGCTCAGCTTCCGCGGGTACCTTCCCCTTCCCACGGCAGCAACCGCCGAACAACTATAATCATGAAGAGAACAACCGTTACACAGCGCCTGCACAAACTCGGAATGGCGCAAGAGAAGGATCAGCTCAATACGCACCAGCCCGAAGTCGTCCGTCGCTGCCACCCCAGGCCATGTCTTCTCAGGGCCGGTTGAGGGCGGCTAGTAGCCCCGATATAAATTCAAATTTGAATCCAAACGGCAGGAGATCGAATGGACCACCACAACCACCAGTACCCGAAGTACCACCTTTCCCAACACATTACGCCTACAATGCCGCAATCATAAATAGGAGCCAGAACAACTCACCAGCCAACCAGCCGCCTCCACGGGCTGCTACCCAGTCCCCAGCGATCCAGCGAGATCGTCTTATCCAGCAACGCACCGCTGCTGAACTAGCAAACACCGACTACCACGGAGCACCGCAACTACGGACTCCAAACTACGCACCGTCCTTGCCCCGTACAATGACCCCGGCCTCTTCTTTCGAGCGAAGTCAGGGCACATTGACTCCAGCATCCATGGACTCTAGGAATATGTCGCCACCACTATCGCAACAGGACTCGAATATACCCACTCAATTGAAGGTCAAGGTGCACTGTCCTTCGGCTGGCAGTACAATGGTTTTGGTTGTCAGCACAAACATTAGCTTTCAATCACTAAAGGACCGAATCGATGCGAAGCTTCAGCGGTCGACGTCAGTCTCGTTAGGCTCAGGCCAAGTCAAGCTCAAATACCTCGACAGCGAAAACACATACGTCAGCATACAATGCGACGATGACGTGCAAGAAGCTTTTGAGAACTGGAAGGAGCAACAACGAGATATGAACCCCGGCGGCGGCCAGCTTGGCGAAATTGAACTTTTCTGTCAACGATAAAGGATGCGTTGCATTTTGCGCGTCTGGGACACATGGGCATGGGTACCGGCGTTTATTATACTGTTTTTGGGCGACAATATATCAGGGGCACATCACATCTTCTTGTTCCGAGCGAGCATTCCCCTGGAACGAATGGCAGGCTCGCTGCTTTTACGATTTGCGAGATATCATCTATGGATAGGACGCGAGTCAGAGAGGGGTAGGTCCGAGCGGATACGCAGAACCATATTTATTCTTATCTACCTAGCCCTTTCCTGTACGAGGCGGGGCATTTGGTTGGCGTGTGTATGCTTGATTGGGGGAGGTTGGCGGGCTTTTTTTGTGCTGGTGGATAAGATTTTGTTCTTTTCTTCGATGAGAAAGATTATAGGGGGAAATGGATGATTGATGATGGAATGAATATCTATGCTATGCTTCTAGATTCTTCTGTTGTGAAGACTTGTGCGTGGATTTGATGTTGGTATTTGTGTAGAGAGTACTAATCGATGATGCTATATTCGCGCTAGCATGGATTCTCATACCTCGTCTGCTTCACCTCTTCTGTACGGCAAAGACATGTGAGACTACGGTGTCGATTCCGAATGTTTCTTCGTCGCGACCTCGCGTGGTGGCAAAACGCAGCGAATACAATTTGTTACGCATAGTGACCGGGGTTTATTCGTACGTGATGAAGACAGCACGAAGACTGATCATTCTAAGCCAGAGAAGTCCACGAGATTTCCAACCAATACCAGTTAATAGACGAATGATTGGTAGGAAAATCTTCGGCCAACATCCACACTCTCACGAGGCATGTTTGATCACTGCAAAAAACAGTGAAGATATACAAGCTCCACTGGCATAATGGTCGACAAGTGCATACATGTCTAATTCTACCATTTATAAGCACCGACTACACGCCTCCCCTACTCACTCACTCCTTCTCCCCCGCAACAACACCCTCATCCCGCCTCCGATGCAGCGTCGTAGCCACTTGCCCCGTCAACAAATGATCTACATTCGGCAGCAACAAACTACACACAATCGCCACGCCCGAGAACGCAATATTGCTCAGAAACACCGTGCGATATGCGTCGGCATTGGCTTGCTTGTATGCGGCACTGCCCGCTGCGATGATCTCGGGCGTAACACCAGGAATCGCGGAGAATGCTGTGGGCCCCAGCGCGAATGCCGCGATGAAGGTGGGGATGGAGGTGGATGGCAGACCCGCGGCGAGCAGCTCGGGAGGGACTTGAGAGGAGATTGTTGATGTGAGGCGGTTGGACAGGATCACGGTGTAGACTGTCGCGGCGATGGAGGAGATGAGGAAGCGGATGGAGCCTGCTACGCCTGAGGCGGTGCCGAGTGCGAATTGGTCTTTTGCGGCGAGGGTGACGATTGTTATGGCAGCTTTGATTTCATTTTTGTTAGACTCGAGAAAATCGTGAGCGGGGAGGTGAGTAGACGTACCGCCTTCAGTCCAGCCAACGAAGAAGACGCCGAAGGAGAGCAGCGTTGCGGCTCGTGCCATAGTGCCCACGCCGCATGTTGCCATGCTGCCGAAACATATCGCGCCCAGGGTGATACCGACGACGCATTGCCATTTCAGATGCCCGATTTTCTTACCAGAGAAGCCGCCGACGATTTGGCCTAGGGTGATGCAGAGCCCGACGAGGGAGGAGAGCCAGGCGGAGTTCATGGCGCCGCCGTCGGAGTACTGTATCTCAGTTAGTTCTATCTGCCATACATTCAGATAGAGTGAGTATATGGGAATGACTTACCAGCACCGCAACCATACTCGGCCAGACAATGGCGAAGGCGTAGTACACGCTGGCCCCGAGCCCTGTCAGTATGACGGAAGCGTTCCAGGAATAATTGCTGAAGATGTGCATCGGCACCAATGGCTCTTTTAAATCCATGTAGCACTCGTACATCACGAAGCACACCAGCGCGACAAGTCCCGCTACAATCGTCCCAATCACGTATCCCGAGGACCAAGCATACACGCTCCCGCCCCAATTCAGCCCCATCATGAACACCAGCAATCCGCCGGTATACAACGCCGTGCCGGTGTAGTCGAAGTCCTTGATATACCGCAGCACACTCGCGTCTCTGCCGTGTTTCATGCTAAACGTGAACGGTTAGAGAGACAAGAACATAGTGAATGGGATGATTCACTCACGAGAATGTAGGCGGATGGTAGAACAGCACCCAGCACGCGCAGCTAGACGCTTGAATCCCTATCAGAACGTAATAACACCCCCTCCACCCCACGCCCGGCCAGTACTCGATGAAACTCGTACTTATAACCGGTGCCACGCCACTCCCCGGTATGCAAAAAAGGTAGCAGAACGCATTGCCCGCGAGGCGATATTTCATCGGCACGAGTTCGCCCATAACGTAGAAATAGGATAACTGGGTGGCGGCCGCGATGCCCATGATTGTTGTGCCGACGATCAACGCGGGGATGGATTGCGCGGTGGCGCAGATGATGGCGCCGAGCACGCCGAGTAAGGAACCGCTGACGAAGACCCAGCGGCGCCCGAAGATGTCGGATATGCGGCCGATGATAGTGAGGGTTACGGCGGAGGTGAGGGTGTAGGAGAGGGCGACCCAGACTATGTTTGGGTCCTAGGTGGGGAAGGGTTAGTGAAGGTAAGATCAGAGGCAGAATGGGAAGTGTTTGAGGATGAGATTTGTATCTGGGGATGTAAGGAGAGAACTTACAGGCCCAATGTCTGCGTTTATGAGAGGCAGGATTGGAGCTGCGTAGCCGAAGGCAGCTGGAAGAGCAATTCGTGTTAGTTATGGTTTCAATATTTTGCACATTTCGATCACGAATACGTACCGACTCCTGCCATTAGTCCAAGTCCGATCGCTGCCATTGTGCCGACGAAGAATTTGGATGTGAAGTAGCCTGGTGGTAGAGAGCTTTCATCTAGTTCGAGGTTTGTGCCGACGGCATCGTCGTGGGGTTGTTTCTCAGCTTCGCTCATTGCTGGAGAGGATGCTGTGACAGTTTCGATGCGCTCAGTGTAAGGATCGGCCTTCTCCATGATAGCAATTGGGAGACTAGACTACCGCTGTCAAGTTTTCAATTTCGATCGGCGCTCTCAAGGATAATGATGATTTTTGTCGGGAATTGAAGGGGAAGTGAGCGTGTACCGACTATGCAAATTTAGCTCCAACGGGCGACGTGCAGTACAGGTACAGCCACGGAATGCACGCAGCAGCAGTTTCTTCTTCGCTCCACAGTAGGACAAATATCCCACGCTTTGTATCACCATCGCATACTCGCGTCACGGGAGATCAGCAACGCTGCATCCTAGTCTCTGGTAGCCCTTTTCCGGATTGCGGGGTCCCCACGTTGTCCCAGATTACCCACATCGCGTGCGTGCATCCAGACTTTGGGGGCCCGAGAATGGGGTTGATGACAGGCCCGAGTCTTTCTGAAGTCTGTGGCGCCTGGGCATGAATATGTGGAGGAGGCGCTAGTGCTGAGCAGGGTGCGGAAAAAGACACGCTGGGGAGGAAGAAGGAATCCGGCGCTGACAGGGAAAAATAAAACATGATACGAGGATAAGAAACGATAAAGACTGTATGCTTCGCTCTTTGTGCTGCGCCTGTATATTTGACGTCTAGCTTTATGTTGCTAAATCTGTAATGTGGAGGTGTGCTTCTGATGTGCTCGCTGCATCCGTGTCCGATTTAGACAACTATGGCGCCTCTGGCATGCATGTATCGCAGAAAAAGAAATGACAAAGGAAATAATCGCAATATGGTATCTTCGCATCCGGAACGCCGAAAAAAGGCCAAAGCCAGCCGTAAATGCCGTCGATCCGATAGTCTCCCTGCCGTATATCATGCCCGAGATCCTTGTACAAGGAGCATCCCCTTATAACCTCAACGCCTCTCATGTCCATGCTCGAACGGCAAACATTGCGGAAATAGGACGGATAGCACATCGCAAAGGAGAAAGTAGTGCTTGACATGAGCAGGCGTTATCATCCCGTCTTATCACTCTGCACAGAGCTGATAACCTCAGATCCACTTGTTCCAGATCTCTTCTCTGGCGAAGCGGCGCTGCGACTGCGGCTCAGTATAAGCTTACCCGCCAATCCTGTGGATGATCGAGTAGTCGAGACCACGGTATTATTACTGGCGTTCCAGACCTCCTCTCTCGCTTTGCGTTGCTGAATATGCTGTAGTGTCTTCTTGAGCGCGGCGTATAGATGTGTGTTGTCGCTCAAATCGAGGTCGACCCAGAATGAATAGATCGACAGATGGTTTCGATTGACATCCTTGAAACGCTTCAGAATATACTGACGTGCAGATGTTTCAGGATCCTCTTCACTAGGTACGTAATCCGAGAAGAAGGTTTCGAGTGGGGAGAATGGAAGTTTCTCTCGGAAGCGGGTAAAGTTATTAAGAAGTAGGATGATCGACGAGTTTGCAAACTTTTCTGACGCGGCCCAGAGTTCGAAGTTTGCAAAGTCTTCCAGGAGCTGGGACTCTGTAGATTGCCCGAGGTAAGGCTTGTCGTAGCGTGAGACGTCAATGGTGCACACGAGCGACGTCGCACCATCAAGCTGATGGTGCCAACGCTTGCGGAAGTTGCCTGAAAAGTAGTGTCTAGGTATAACATTAGCACATGTCAGGTCTACCCGATATGATTACGCACCCCGAGACATTGAATAGGTGGATGTCGAGCTCGTCCCAATTGAAGCGCAGCTCTTTTATGCCACCAAGCGACTGATTAAGGCGCATCATATCTGCCTCGGTTGGTAGGTATTCATCGTCAGCTATCCTCTCTATCTCTTGGGCAAAGTACGGTGAGTATTGCGGGAAGTCGATCTCGAAATTCTGGACGAAAAGCTTGGAGAACTCTGAGCATGTCCATATGGTCTGAACGGCCTCGACAGCTTCTGGACTTATTGTGGGCAGAGTTACTGTCTCTACCTCATGTAGCAGTATCGCAAAGTGCTGATTGAGGTCGCTCGGAAGGCTGATGCCGGTATCCTTTAGCAAGTCGATGATGGCATGCATAAGCAGGCGGACAGTCGAGCGTACGGCGTAGACGTATTTTTTGCGCTCTTCGACAGGATAGTAGCCCTCTGCATATAGAACTTTCATCTGATTCATGATTAGTTCCTTGCCGCTGTCTCGGTCACCCATCATAACCAGCTTGGTTTCCCGGCGAAGGGTGGTAGCGTCTTGCTGCAGCGCGCGATCTATCGCATCGGAGCGTGTGTTCGCAGCGGCGATTTCGTAGTCCTCCTCGGTGGGTTCATGTACCGGCTCTTTTCGCATCAGCTTCACGTAGTACAGATATCTGAACCATTGGATCATGGCTGATGCTTGCGTCAAGACCCTCATGCACCCTCCATCGACCTTCCAAGAGCGCGTTAGAACCTTGAGCTGGTTGGCATCACGTGATCGAATCTGGCGCGACTTGTAAAGCAGTATCTTGCGCTGCGCCATTGCATGACTGTCGGAGTTAGGGTTCGTGACTTCGTGGCGGAAGACTTCAAGGCTCACCATTTACAGGCAGCTAGAAGTAGTGTAACAGCTTCAGTCTGTCCTTGCGCAACCTTCCGCAAGCGCTCCATGGATCGGCTACCAACAGCATACTTCACTCGGGTCGCATAATCGAGAGGAACATGATCAGGCTGCTTGAGGTTCTTGACCAAGGCGTCCAAGTGCCGCATCAGCATACCGCACGAGGTCATGAGGACGTCCAAGTCGGAGAGCAATTGGGGATGCATATCCGACAGCGCATGACTGAGCCAGTCGTGCATGTTTGCAAGGTTGGATTTGAGAGCGGTCAATTGCGCGATGAGATTGATGGAGGTGCCGTTGTTGTCCTTCAAGCGGTTGTGTATCTGCCGTAGGCCGTCGATGCTGTCGCGCAGTCGCTTCATGTTTGTCGCGACGGCGCTCTGAAGCGCATACACGACCTTCTCGTTGGGCTGCGCGTCTTCCATTGCGAATATGGGAGTCGCAATGCGACGCGACGGTGAACGGTCAGGGTCGTGTGCGAGTGCTTGAGCGAGGAACGGGCTACTTACTGTAAGGAGAGCCAGTATTAGTGTTGCCGCCAGTAGGGCCGCCACGGGAGAGTTGCCGACGCTTCCAACCTCAAATCCCGGTTGCTGCAGGCTTGTAAGCAGATCAGCACCGAAAGTTGCGACCGTCTCGGGCACTTAGCAGCACACCCATGTCAATTTGGCGTGGCTGTGCGTAGTGAAGCGCGGCCCTAACAACTACTGCTGCGGTGAACAGATAGTCTAAGGCTGTGATGAGAGTGAATTGAAATGACAGGTGACGATCTGTCGCATTGATCCTCGAATCCCGACACGTGCTTGCGTCGTGACCTCGGGCGGGAGCTTCCAGGTGATCGTGCACGTGCTGAGAACCCTGGAGCGTGCGCAAGGGGCGGAGCGACGACGGCCTTGGAAGACACAACAACAACATTTGACTAGCCGCCCATGGTTGCGTTGACTGTTTCGATGCATGCATCTATGACTGATCATGCTTGACAGAGCCGCATTTCATCCTAACAGGGGGCGTTTCTGACTCCTTGACACCGATAGGGCTAGTGCTGTGGCTGGTGCGACGCCACAGCGCAAATCTTCTGTCGTCGTGGTTGAAGAGTCACCCAAATGTCGATCTACCATCAACATATCCACTACATGTACTAAACACGGGTAGGTCTCTCAAGAGCCATGGAAATCATACAACAACTCTAAACACAATTTATTGAACCCAAGCGTGCGTTGAGGTGATCGACCGACATCTGGTATGGCCACCCTCCACACTTTACCCAATGAGATTCTCTCATTGGTCACCAGCCATCTCGAGCATCCTCGAGATGTGCTCAATCTATCTGTGGCAAGCCGACGCTTGTCCGACTTTGCAAAGCTGGATGGCTGGAAAGCCTATCTAAAAGGACGATTCAGGCTTGGTGGGCTAGACCCCGATGCTCAGAATGCGGTCCATGGCCTGACTACTCTGTATCGCAATTGGAATCGCAAAGGATTCATTGCGAGATACATGGAGCCTTCAGTGCTGACTACCAGTATCAACACATGGCAAAAGATCAAATGGCGAGGTCCGCGGGGCCAGACTATGGGTTATCAACCCAGCATTGACAGCTATGAAGAAGCATTCGGGGCATGGAATTCGCGCAGAGAGTTCCTATCATGGTCTGCCGGCACACACATTATTATGAGAGTCAAAGAGACAGGGACGTCTGGAAGAGCCGCACGAGAAGATCAAGCATCCGCTGAGGATTCTACACGAACTCTCGACGCTTTCGGCCATGGCAGTACATGGTGGACGTACAAGATACCGGACAGCTTTGAAGGGCGAGATGACATAACGAGTATGAAACTCCTGCGACCACACCAACGTAGTGAGGATTTCGAGCAACTCGTCTTTGGTACAGCTTCGGGTCACTTGTCGCTGTTGAGCTGGAGCGCGCAGCAACATGAGACTCGGGAACAAGGATACGACACCGGGGCCAGAGCGGTAGGATCAGTGTCTCTCTCCCCATCGGCCAGACCAATGTTAGCTGCAAGCCTCGGTGATACAGCCTTGGCCCTGTACCCGATCAGACACAGCTCGACAACCCAAGATCTCATCGAGCCACTTGCGGAAACTGTACCGATCCCGCCAGGCGCTAAGGGACGAATCTGGTCATGCGAATTTCTATCCAACGACAAGGTAGCTGTTGGACTGGGTCCGTCCAACGAGCCTATCCACATTTACGATGTTACACCCAACGCCTTCTTGTCTCAGCCTCTTCGTACGTTCAACCTGGAATCCAGGTCTGGGACAGGATCGCAATCGGATAACAACGCATCACGCAACACGTCTGTCTACCCCATACTACCAGTCCATGGTACGGCGCAGTGCGGCTCTGATGCGGGAAATGTATTCCTCTCTGGGGGCTATGACGGTATCACTCGGCTGCACGACGTGCGCTCGCCGCGTAGCTTCGAGGCCATGTTCTGGGACCCAACGAACGACTCCTCCGTTTACTCACTCGCTATGCAAGGCCTTGAGCGGATCGTAGTTGGTGTCTCGATGCACAGCATGATCAAAGTCTTTGACTTGCGCTTGGCAGGATCGCATGCGTACCAGTCTTTCTATTCACCATCGAGCCCAAAGCCAAAGAGGCAAGCTCCGAATCATGACTACGCCTACAATGCAATCGTCAAGAATGCGAAAGACCCCTCGCGTACAGTCCCTGGTGGCTGGAACTTGTATCTCAATCCTCGTATTCGTCCAAGGCGCGATGCTTACCGAGAAGACTACTCGCGGGGTGGACAAGACTCGCCAGTCTATAGTATATCCATACCCTCACCCATGTCGCCCAATCTGTATGCCGGTCTCGAAGGCACAGTGCAAAGCTTGACATTCCATTCTATAGCAGACCAGTATCCTGACCCATTGCTGTCACAGTGCCAAACTCGATTTCCAGAGTCCGGTGCGGTCGATATCCAAAGCTCGTACAACCCGCGAGGTGACGCCCTCAACCTGGGTATGTACGAGCAAGGCACGGAAGAAGGCCTAGGCATGCAATTGCTCGTCCAGGGCGATGTGACATCGAGTGTAGTGCAAGACAGGGAGCGCAAGGATTCTGGAAGAATAAGAGCGCTGGATGAACGATGGAAGGATCTTAGGAACGAGGGCGATCGCTGGGCTAGAGGGGAAGTGCCGCCGCAGAATCAAGCTCAAGGCCAAAATCAAGGACGTGGCCGTGGACGTGGACATAATCGCGGTCGCGGAAGGGGTGGTAGAGGAAGAGGTCGTGGCACTGGTGGGGGTGGTGGTCGAGGTGGAAGCACTTGGTCCAACACTTGATGGCTGATTCCTTCCCCTACTTCGTCCAGCTCCCAGCATTATCCCAAAGGAATGGAGGATGTTCACAGATTCTCGATTTTGATTGAGCGGCCCAGCCAGTGCCTATGGTTTTTTTTGACAATTATCGTGCGAACCCACCAGTACGTCAAAACTGTAGGTAGTAGCAAGACTGAATCGAGAATATCTCCGGCTATGCTCGAGACCTGCTGCGACGAACTCTCATCTGTTGGCTTGGCTCACCCAGAGGATAATACGCGTTAGTTAGAGCAGGCACATAGCTGTCAACCGAGCACCCGGGCAGCTTCCAATCTTCAAATAGTGCACGGGCCCTGTGGTGGTGACATATCGATTTCCTTCCCCGCCTTTTGCTCTCTGCGCTTTGCACCCTCCATTCAACTACACCGAAAGACTTTGTTTTGTACTTGAATTCTTTGTGCCTCATTATCACGAACCATGGCCTGCGACTCTGCCTGTTGCGCCCCGCCCAAGGCCCTTCCCGTTGTCATACGCACACCGACCCTGCCAGTACTCAACATCGAGGAAGGTAGCTCTGCTATTCCTTGTAAAGAAGAAGAAAAGTCTTGCCGGCCAAATTTGAACGCTGTTGGGGACAAGTGCCATACTGGCTCAGCCAGAGGCAGCCTAAAGAAGGATGACTGTTGCTCTTCCAAGCCTTCCAGCGTCGAGTCTCAAGACCTTGACCCTACCAGCTGCTGTGAGGGGAAGCAATCCCCTTGCTATAACTCCTCCTGCATCGATCGACTTGCGCTCCGCGCGTGTGCGTCTCAAGGTAAGTGATCATTATCTTATGCTCTGCAATCCGCCACTCATTCCTGCATTATATAGTCAACAAGACAAGCAGTGCACCTGCAGACTGCAACCACGGAGATGGCAAAATACCGTGTCGACAACATGCTCGCAGCGCCCGGGATCAATATCAGTCCAAATTGGAAGCGCTTGGCTGCATTTGTCGCGCACTGCTCGCTCTAGGCCAGGAGTCCTGCTGTGCGCCACCGCGACAATCCTCTGGAGACAAGAGACTCTCCAACTCTCGTCTTTCGGTAATCTCACGCGCGTCTGCCGACTCATGTTGTGCACCTAAGACAGGCGCAAGTCGATCTATCGCAAAGCAACAGTCCAAATCTATCAAAATATGCTGCACTGACAAAGCTGCCTCGCGCGTCGGTGCTTGCTCCGATGAGAAGATATTTCAAGAAGCCAGTGTCTCAACTTGTGCCAGTGCCTCGCGTGACGGCGAATCGTCTTCGCCCACAGCGTGCGTCGATGCTTGCTGCAGTCAGGAGAAGGAGGTGATAGATAAGACAGGGAAGTTTGAAGTCGATGCAACGCGCACCGCTAACCTTGAGACGGGCATTTCTGGAAAGGAGCATGTGATCCTCAGTATTTCGGGCATGACATGCACTGGATGCGAAACCAAGTTATCCCACAAGCTAGCAGCACTTCCCGCGATCACCAAACTAAAGACTAGCCTGGTGCTTTCACGGGCGGAGTTTGACCTTGATGTCGGCACTACTTCCGCCGTTGAGGTCATAAAATACCTTGAGAGGACAACCGAGTTCAAGTGCGAGCGTGTTACAAATCAAGGTTCCAGCCTCGATCTCATTTTCCCCAGCGATCCAACCGATGCTGTCAAGGGCGACTGGCTAGAAGGCGTTACCGAAGTGAAGATGGTGGACAGAAGGACTATCCGGGTCGACTTCGACGCGAAAATTATCGGTGCGTGAAATCTTGCTGAAAAGGGCTGGCCTACACCTTTGCCTCTCGCTCCTCCCCGCGCTAACCTAACCTTGGAGGCTGGCTCAAGGCATGTTCGCCATGTCGGCTGTATGACTCTTTTATCCATCGTGTTGACCATTCCCGTCCTTGTTCTTTCATGGGCTCCACTTCCGGATAAGAAAAGAAAATATGTCACCGTTGGATCAATATCTCTTGCATTTGCCACTAACATCCAAATTGTGGTTGCTGGGCCTTTCTATTCCAAAGCTCTCAAGGCTTCAATTTTTTCGAGAGTAATCGAGATGGATTTACTCATCGTGTTGAGCACGAGCGCGGCCTACATATTCTCCATCGTGGCATTCGGCTATCTCGTTGCGCGCAAACCATTGTCGACCGGCGAGTTTTTTGAAACCAGCACGTTGCTCGTTACACTCATCATGGTCGGCCGATATGTTGCTGCATTAGCACGCCAGAAAGCTGTTGAATCAATATCAACCCGCTCGCTACAAAGCTCGACGGCTACCATCGTGGACCAGGGAGTGGAAAAGGAGATTGACTCGAGGCTGCTCCAGTATGGCGATGTCTTCCGAGTTTCACCTGATTCAAAGATACCAACCGACGGGGCCATCATTGTGGGGTCCTCCGAGGTTGATGAATCTATGTTCACTGGTGAATCCCGGCCTATCGCGAAGTTTGAGGGCTATCCTGTCATTGCAGGATCGATTAATGGATCCGGAGTCCTAACCGTTCGGCTCACTCGAATTCCCGGCGACAATACCATTAGTACGATTGCTGGAATGGTAGACGAAGCAAAGCTGTCTAAGCCTAAAATTCAGGAGACTGCCGACCAGGTAGCAAGCTACTTTATACCTGTAGTCATCGCCATCACCATTGTCGTCTTCCGTATCTGGTTTGCTATTAGCATCACCGTTCAGAGCAAGTCTGGATCTGAGGCCACCATTCAGGCTATTACATATGCAATCACCGTGCTGATTGTGTCTTGCCCTTGCGCCATTGGTCTCGCTGTTCCTATGGTTATCGTCGTTGCAACAGGAGTCGCCGCTGAGAGAGGCGTTGTTTTCAAATCTGCTGATGCCATTGAGGTAGCATACAAGACTAGTCATGTCGTGTTTGACAAGACTGGAACATTGACTAGAGGCAAGCTCACCGTCGCTCGAGAGAACCACCCCAGCGCTTCTCCCAACACGAAGGCTCTGCTCTTGGGCCTTATCGGAGGCAGTAAACATCCAGTGTCCATTGCCGTGGCAAACCACCTTAAAATGGACGGTGTCACAGCAGCCAAAGCAATCGACCCCAAGAGTTTAGTTGGTAAAGGTGTTGAGGGCACTTTCGCAGGTTGCACTCTCCGCGCTGGCAATTCCAGATGGCTCGATCTTTCGAACGACCATATTGTTCAGTCTATTCTTTCTCAGGGCTATACAGCGTTTTGCTTCACAGTGGATGGTTCTCCCGCTGCCGTATTTGGACTTGAGGACTCTCTACGAGACGATGCTGTCTCCACCATCAACAAGCTGCAGCAAGACGGAATCTCTGTTCATGTCCTCTCAGGCGACGACGACGGTGCCGTCCGAGCAGCCGCATCTCAACTCAACATCCCTGATTCCAACGTTCGATCTCGCTGCACCCCGGCAGACAAGCAAGCTTATATCAAGAACCTCATCGCCATCCCTGACCCTCGCAAACCAGGAAAGAAAGCTACCCAACCCGTCGTAATGTTTTGCGGCGATGGTACTAATGACGCTATTGCTCTTGCGGAGGCCACGATTGGCGTACACATGAACGAAGGCACCGACGTTGCCAAATCTGCCGCAGATATCGTTCTCATGCGTCCCAGCTTGTCCGGCATTCTCACCGTCATCAACGTCAGTCGGAAGTCGATTCACAGGATCACTTTCAATTTTGGCTGGAGCTTCGTGTACAATGTTTTTGCCATCCTACTTGCTGCTGGCGCATTTGTGCATGCGCGTATTCCACCCCAGTTTGCCGGTCTAGGTGAGCTGATCAGTGTCTTGCCGGTCGTTGCGGCAGGGATACTACTCAAGTGGGCCAAGATCTAGCGTAGCGGATAGTACATTGGCTTCTTTAGGGAAGTCGCTTTGCTTTTAGAATAACAACATAAAAAGTTCGCTTTAGAGACTGACTGTTTGCCGCATCGAGTTTGGTAGACTATCAGTTTAGCTGAAATGGTCTTTTCAGTGTCCAAAATCTTCCATCGTCTTGCGTCAGAACACCAGTAACAGGATATGCTCCGGACCCTAACTAAGACATCCGAGATCAGCACATGTACAGCGCCGGGCACACGCAGCGGCGAATGCTGACATGCTTGCTTTGGGTGTCCCGGATTAAGCATGCCGTTGGCGAGCTAACACAACTGGGGAACAAATTGAGAGGCATAGGATATGAGGAGAAGTTCATTACGGGGCCGAAGACGTTTCGCGTGTACACTGCGTGCCGAGAGTTAAGAGGCGGCAAGGCTTAGGTGTGGGGGCCGTAAAGGTTAGTCAAGCAGAATCAAGGGGTAGAGGTACAGAATCGAAGGGTCGAACGGACCATTCCTGGTTGGATCCCACGCTAACGTAACGCTAAACTGCAGTACGACAATACCCAGTGCTCCTCCAGCAAGGTCTAGGGGTCGCTTAATTACCTGAAAGTCAAGAGAGGTAAATCCTCCGTCTACTAGCGTTTCGGTTTCACCCTTATGCAGCCATCTGTACTGCGCCGCAATTCCGCATGTTCCAACCGCAGGATCGCAAGAACACGTAGCCAGCATATGTTAAAGGTGCGGATCTGTACACTCCGAGCGCTCGTACGGAAAAGCATGCCAGCAACATGTCGCCAGGAGGGGCCACTGAAAAACCCAAACTGAGTAGGAAGCAGCTCCAAGGTCATGGTATTGAATACATTGATAAGGTCTTCAATATTGACGATATTGCCGAACTAGACCCTTGGCTTCAAGCAATATGTTCTACCATAACTCTATTACAGGAACATGTTCCGAAAGCCACAAGAAAGGCGTTTAACAAAGAACTGGATCAATTCAGTCTCCATGGTCAGGACAGCGAGGATGCACTACGAGAAGGTTGGTGCCTGAAGCCAGTCAAAACTCTCGACCATCTCCACCGAGAAAGCTACACCACCGCTACAGCTGGAAGAGATCACCTGAAGCCTGAAAGTTGTGAGAAAGCTCTAATAGCCGTACGACGATGTCGCGAAAGGAATGAGAATGAGGAGAGGTGGACACAGATCCTCTGCGAGCATGTCTTTTGGGACTTCCACACGGCTAATAGTGGTTCGCGTGATTACGAGTAAGTTCAGAGATAATCCGAAGACGTTACAAAGCTAAAAATATCAGGCAAAAGCATCACGGGTGGGAATTGTACTCCTCGCTTGTCTCGCCATGTGCCCCGTTCTTACTGACATTTCTCCAGGCATCGAAACGTCCTCTGGAACGAATTCCTAGAATGGGCCAGACTGGAACCCAACATCGCACGACTCACACAACCGAAACCTGATCTCACATATGGCTTTCCTATCATTCCGCCCGACAAACATTTGCTTGGAGCTTTCAAGGGCAGTGAGCAATGGAACAGTTTCTCCCTGCCCATCCTCGAGCAGCTGCGAAACCGTGGCAAGAAAAGCCTTATCTCAACGCCAACAACAGCTTTGTACAATCGGGCATCGAAGAAGAACGCTAAGCCACTCGAGGCTAAGGATCAAATGTGCTTCCCGTGGGCTGTCGTAGAGATCAAACGTGGCACAGCGTTTCATGAGCAACAAGCCAAAGAAGCCGAAGTGGGGGCTCACGAGAAAAGAAAACAATTCTGCTATTGTCAAGCGGCAAATGCTTCAGCTGCAGGACTTACTCTGCGAGAAGATCTGGCCGCGAGGGCGAATAACAGTTCGGAATTATATGGCGCCCGGGTCATGTTCTCCTTCACTTGCGTTGGCTCAGCCGTTAAGCTCTGGCTCACCTATCGCAAGGAGCCGGTATGTCCCATAGTCATGTGCAGATGTGATTTAACTAATGTACCAGCAAGGTTAAACGCAGCGACCAAAGGCACAAGGGCGGTGGTATAATCATGATCTGCATCTGGGCGACATCACTGGAGATCTCCTGGGGCATTATCGCGCTGCGCATGATTGTGAAGAATGTGCAAAATTGGGTACGTGATCACGTCAAGCCCGAGATCAGGCGATGGATTCATGACGTGTATTGGACGCCGCACCGCACATATTCCCTTACACCCGAAGGGGATGTAGTTACGCAAAGGAGAAGAGCCGCATCCTGTGGGCCGTCGAGCGAGATTGTGGAGGTCGGGGAATCCGCGGAGAGAAGTCGCTATCGTACCCCACGACAGAAAAGGAGACCTGCTCTGCCACATGGAGAAACTGCACCAGAGCCTCGCGATAGGTGCCGTGACAAAGCCAACATCCCCCAATTTCGATTGAACGGATTGTCAGAGCCTGATGGAGACAATAGTTCGGATGAGGGATATGCCAGCATCCACACTAGGACTCAGGACGAAAGTGAAAGAGAAGAGAGCAAACATTTATCTGCATTCATCTGCAACGACGAACCGTCTGAGGATGATTCCGAAGCATCGTACGTACCCCCAAGTTCAGAAGATAAGGGCGCGGGAAGCGAGAGCGAGGGAGGTAGTGATGGAAGTGTCAACGGCGGCGAAGACTCAAGCGAGGAAGGAGAGTATAATCTTTCAGACCAAGAAAGTCACCGCGACTGGTTGAAGAAACAGTCGCGCGTGATCTCAAGGCCAGAGGTTTACTGCACTCCGACAAAAGGATATAGGCTGAGCGCACCGGTGGATAGCAGGGCGAAACGGGATAGGCGTCGTAGTTCGCGCTTTTAGATGGCTTTGAGGGCGACAGATATTGTTACTCTTTGCTTGTAACACTATCATTATCTTTTTTTTGTCGAAAAATCTACAAGTCTCAGATCGTGTTAGGTTTAAGCTCTATCTGCTCCTTCTCGAGGTTAACATCAGCGATTACCGTGCGTGATAAGATAACAGAGGAGAGAAATGAGTGCTGTATGGGGAGAAGTCTGTTACGGTGTAGTTCATGCTCAGAAGCAAGAGGCATGTGGGGGCTATCAAGGTAGAGCCGGAGGCTGCGAAGGCACTGCTAAAGAAGTAGAAGATAGAAGTTTATGACTGCGAAATTGGAAGAGATTATGCGTGTCTTGTGCTTAACGTCGTACAAAAAAGGGTAAAAGGTAACAAGTAGTCACAATATGAACATGGCATAGGTGTCTGGTCTGACACAGGCGCAAAAAAGGGAGCAAAAACATACAACAGCGGGGATTCGCTAATGGTCACCCACTTAACTACTAATCCGCCGGTACAGTGCTTGTGTAAGGCTGAGCGAACGGGAAGCCCAATTCTCACTGTCCTATGGTCGTATGTGA